>JAOYNN010022470.1:0-12855 GCA_025770095.1 Goniobranchus kuniei | reverse complement strand
AGGTCCTAACTTACATCGCACAACGGAGTTCCTAACGTACTTCAAAGCACAACAGAGCTCCTAACTTACTTCAAAGCACAACAGAGTTCCTAAGTTACTTCAAAGCACAACAGAGTTCCTAACTTACGTCGCACAACGGAGTTCCTAACTTACTTCAAAGCACAAGAGAGTTCCTAACTTACTTCAAAGCACAACAGAGTTCCTAACTTACGTCGTACAACGGAGTTCCTAACTTACTTCAAAGGACAACAGAGTTCCTAACTTACTTCAAAGCACAAGAGAGTTCCTAACTTACTTCAAAGCACAAGAGAGTTCCTAACTTACTTCAAAGCACAAGAGTTCCTAACTTACTTCAAAGCACAACAGAGTTCCTAACTTACTTCAAAGCACAACAGAGTTCCTAACTTACTTCAAAGCACAAAAAGGTGATATTTGTGGAAAATCAAAAGACTAGATTGAAAAGTAAGAGTTGGAGTTTGGTGGAATTGGATAAATATAGTCATGGTGGTAATGAAAGGAATAAAAAAAATTTTCATCCTGACCTACAGATCTATCTGTGAGAGCCAGTTGTAACAACTGTAAAAACTGATGGTTGGTTCCCTTAAAAGAAACTGGACTCCAGCACACTTTTGTACCAAGTTAAAGTCTAGTGAATGTTTCACCTTTTTATTTCCTTACATTACATACCTTTCCAGTGTTCTCAGTTGAAAACTGAAGTTTTAATCTATTTTAGGAACTCCAGGTCACTTTTCTACAGAGTTTTTCCCCTTTTTTTGTAGGGGCAAGCAAAAAGATTTATTCATTTTTATTGCTTTGTTTTACAGTTTTCTGTAGAACTGTATGACTGAATCCAATCATCACCTTGACTTTGAATTGCACAAAGATTAACAAATGTTTTCTTATATTTCTTATTTTTTTCCACTCAGGATGCTGATGCCATGATTACACATATCCTGTCCATCGCTTATTATTTCTTCAATTTAGTGCCTCTGTCAAGAGGATCAAGGTGAAGCATTGTCTTTTACTTCATAAAGGATTGAAAACAGAAGCAAGTTGGAATAGTTTTATGACTTCTTTTTACTTACCAGTTTACGGGCAGCATTTCAGACACAAATTTTGTTAGTTCCATGTCACCAATATCACAAAGATCAAAGTCATACCTGTCCACTGACAGACATTTTGTCGCGACAGGGAGGAATTCAAATGCATTGTGTTGTAAAAATATTAAACAGTCATTCATTGACCAGCCACCTGTGCACGACTAGATAAATACCATATTGCATCATTGAACAGCTGAGCATTTCTGCTCATCGAAGACGAAATCTGAGCCACACCTCTTTCACTGCATTGCCACATCGACGCATTTGGGTAGCAAATGACTTTTGAGGCAGGCATTGAGTGACGATTTTGATTGAAAAAATTCAGTTTCTGCAAAATGCGGGCAATTAGGTGACACAGACATTCAGGTGGAGGGCACTCTCGCAAAAACTGCTATACTAAATGTCACGTCCTGTCAATTTCCATATAAGGAACATTAAAACTTCTATTAACAGGTCAAAGTCATATGCCACATCATGCAATAAATTTAGCCCCTCCAGGCTTCCAGTCTTACCAAGATGTCTTTCATTATAGTTCACGCAGCCAGACTTTTCAGATTACTAACTTTGCACCTGTTATAATGTAATGCAAATAAAAATGTTTATTATTTTAAGGTACGTAAGGTTAGCATGTCCAGTTGTATTAGAGTTGGATGATAAATTTGAAGGTCCCATATGCAAGTTTGCACTAAAGGATTTGAACGTAAATCTTCGCCGTATAGTAATTTGTATAAGGCGTTTTCTTTACGCAGTCAATAATGTATTTAGACCATAATGACAAACTTTTACTTTTTCTAGTCATTACTAATTCGTGGCATTTTTTTCCCCCAGTGCTGTAGCATACTCTGTTGTTTTGGGACTTCTGTTGTCTGTGGGAAGACAGATTACTGGCAGAATTCCCCATGGAAGGGTAAGTCCTACTTGCTGAATAACTTTCTTAATAGCAGCATTAATCATGTATGTGTTGTACAACTTATATAGTGCATTTTGATTACATTAATTTTATTGTCAGATATTTGTCATAGTGAAAAGCAAAGGACTTGATTTCTCCAGCACCATCTCATACTAATCATTGTATTTTTTATAACCTAATAAATATAGTATCATTTAACTGCAATGCTGGTTGAAGACAATCAGAAATTCTCATTAGTAAAAAGGGAAGTTCTTCCAATGATGTTAAGCCCTTACATTCCACCCATTTTAGACCCTAATGTAGACCCTTTGCCACCATTTTGAGGGGACCTATAAGACGGTGACTGTGATAAGGAAAACAAATTATATCTGCTAAACAACACAAGATAATTTCCACCCATTTTAGACCCTAATGCATACCCTTTGCCACCATTTTGAGGGGACCTATAAGACAGTGACTGTGATAAGGAAAACAAATTATATCTGCTAAACAACACAAGATAATTTTGCAAAATGTTCAGAAAAGTCTTATGAAGGATTGAGCAACACTCTGATACATCTGACTATATAAAAACGAGGTCAAATATTCCCGACCTAAATCAGTTGTTTCATTGCCATGGCCCATCTCCCTTTGATTTCGACCTAGATCTAGATCTAAACCTTGGAGCTCACCCCTTTCATTGTCATTGTTTGAGTCTCATCGATCTAGATCTAGAACAGCTTCATCACAACTTTTTGACCATGATCTGTCACTATTTTCACCTCCATCTTCCCTTAAATCTAATTTGCAATGACATAATATCGCTGTGATCTGAATCCATGGTGTAACCAATATCAACAGTTCACAAAAACGGCCCGAAACTTCACAAAACTGTCAAATATCAGCAGGCAAAATGACATCACAATGGAAGGGAAATCACTAGTGATAAGCTTTGACTTTGTATTTTTCTGCATTCGCTTTGTGTTTAAGATCTGTATCGTTTTCCCTTAAGTCAAACTGGGCAATATGAGCACATAGCAGAAGTTCCAACTTAACTCAAAGGTGACAATGTAAGGGTTTGAACAATTTCTGTCAAACTTATCCATAATAACAAACACTTGAACCACAAAATTGAATTCTTTTCCTTATCTTTTATCCATCACAGCTCCTTGACATGGAGGCCATGTTATCTGGTGCCCCTGATGCTTTTGTTTTAGTTGCCAAAAACTGGATGCTTATCAAAAAGTAAAAGCTGGTTTTCTTTTCACTACTGCAGTGGTCATCGCTTCTAATGAGGTCGTCGGGACCTAAGTGATTACCTTGTTATAGCCGATTCTTGTTAAATGTGATTATAGCTAAAAGGCAGGATCTTACAAAAGAAGCCACTGATGACATGGATAAGGATGTAAAAATAACCTCTGCTACATCCTTTGTCCCCATTCTAAGTCAATGACTCGTCCCCAAAGTCACTTTTTGTTGGCTTGGTCACATTTATTTGTTTTGTGTTGTTTTTTTGTTGGGTTTTTTTTTGGGTGTGGGGGGGAGGGGGGGTGTTGTTTGTTTTTTTGTCTACCTTGAGTTGTTTTTTTTTATTGAGGCCTATTGATTCGAAGTGAAATAAAAAAAAATTCAAACCTCCGGCAATGTTACGTATTGTTACACATAGACACATGTGTTGAAACGCTATCAACACCCCCACTTCTCTACAACTGCAAACAATGGAAACAAGGGGGTGGCGATTGAGCTGACACACAGGCTGTTGCTCATTACATTGTACCTGTGTTATGATGTAGGTACTGATATAATGTACTTAGGTATGGGGTGGCTTAGTGCTGTTATTTATGCCCGGCCAGCTTAGTCTTCATTATAGGTGACCTTTTGGCAATTTGGACCTCGTTATTGATGATCATGATTACAAAGTATAAATAAAATAAAAAAACAGGGATTTGGATCGATCTCATTATAGCCAACTTCTCATTGTTTCCAACCTCGCTATATGTGACTTCCACTGCACAAAGTTTCAGTTCATTATTCTTTGTTTTAAACATTAAAGTGAATACATGATATGAAGTAGTCAGTACATTTCAGAACTAGTGTTAGTTTCCTTGTAACTATTTATCTGTATCAGCATAAAGTTGCATGGATTAACTCAATAAGATTCTCTCTCTTTTTGTCATTCAAATAAAGCTGAAGAGAAAAAAACTGGTTCATTTCTTTACTTCACTAAAATTACTCTGATTGAAATGAAGAATGAGTTCTCATATAATTTGGGTCCATGTATCAATCCAGAAATCCAGTACCTGTTTCAAGCCTTCCTAAAGTTTGGGAAGTTTTTCCAACAGTGCGTAGTGTTCTGGAAGTTTTAGCTCTCAACAATACCTTCTGCAAATAAACAAGGAGTGTAAGTTGATCTTTTTCTTATACTCTCTGCAGTAGAGAATGGCAAAACTTGTAAATATTTGATTGTTTCAAACCATCTAGGTGTCCTGCATGAAAGTTTTTGAGAATACATACACAGAGTATATACTGTTTTGAATAAGCAGTGCATTTTTGTTTTTTAGAAAAAGGTTTTTACAATTTTATAGACTTTTAGTGTTAAAGGAAATATAAAGCTAGGGGATGCAATGAGAATTTGTTAGCTGCTGATCAAGTAATGCTGAGAATATTTGTGGGGAACATTTGTATTAAATTAATGGAATATAAATGAAGATTTCAAATGGTAGTGATATTTCTATCTCTCAATTTCTTGTAATCATGTTTTATATCTCTTACTGTTTTCTTTTTTCTAATTGTTTCAGAGCAAGAAAGAAGTACAAATGGCTCCTGAGTATTTTGATCCCAAATACCAATGTTTTATTATCTAACAGGGTTTTGTTTTTGAAGAAAGATTTTTTTTTTCAATCAAAAGCAACTGATTATAATGTAGTATTGGAGTAATTTCATGACTTTAAGATTAAGCTTGTAATTCTTGTAGAAATGTGTGATAGCAAAATGTTTTTGTTTTCATCTTTTGGCCTTCTTTTTTTGCATTGATTTCACAATGAGGTTTGTTTTTTTTTATAAGAAGAACAGCAGCCTGTATTTCTCCTTCTCTTCGGGACACAGGAAAGTAAGAAATCGTGATGTTTGTTTGAGGAGGTCAAGTGAAAATGTGTTCTTTCAGATTTAAAAACATTGTGTAATATTTGTGTAAAATATTTTAATTCCTAAAATCAGCACACAAGATATATCAGTCACCAGAAAGCTTATTTTATGTTAACCTTTGTCTGCCTAAAACTCCCACCAATCCTACATTAAAGCTTAAATTATATCCCTAATCGAGACAACATCCTGGCAAATCAGGGCAATTTTGTTAAGTGTTTTCTCAGTTTCAAAGAACTTTCAAGTATAATTTTCACATTTTTATCGCAGTGTCTCACATTACATATGAATAAGACAGTTATGAGACAAGAAAAAGAAAAAGTAAAGCCTTCCGGCTCTGACAAAGCAAACACCAAGATAAGTTAACAGACCCTTGCAATGAATACCAGATGACTTGCTCATGAAGCAATGAGACGAACTAAGAAAATGTCCTCCACGTAGATTCGAGTAAATAATAAAGCTGCGTAATGAAGTCTCTCGCTTGCCTTGTTGCAATCGCTGCCGAGGTCTATGATTGACAGGTCAGTTTCAATCAGTCCATCACCTGAATTTTTATGATCAGGCTCACAAGGTTGAAAAGTAAGCTATGTGAACCTGGGTTGAAATCAATGTTAGGGTCGGAGTTACAGTGTAATTCAACCTCAACTGACCAATTGAAGAAGTATATTCATCGGCTCGCATGCAGTGATGACACTCCCATTGTTCTGAGCTTCTCCTCGGGAAATCGGGATGATTTTTCAATCTACTAGAGATGTTCTAATAACAGGTCCTACTTTGTATGTATATATAATTTAAGCCAAGATTTAAGCCTTTCATTTTCACACCTCTCTCTTACATTCGTGACAAAATCTTTTCTTTTTTTTTTTATTGACATTTAAAGTTAATTAAAGTTCAGTTTGCATTAATTCTATCCAAACAAGACTGGATATCATAGGACACTTGACCTCTTCATTCATGCAATCAATATTTTTAGGGGGATGTATGAATAAATATGCCTCCCTCTCTTTTATTCTTATTTTAATATCAGTATTGTAGTATACTTAGTTAAGTATCTAGTATTTCATCTTTTCCTCTGTGTTAAGAAAACGAATTTTTTTAAATCTTAATTTGTTTGTATTCCTGCTTTAAATGCACATATTTCCTAGGAGAGTCATGACATTTTACAACGGCCTACCGATAATGAGATTTTTGTGCTTTAGTATCTTTTAACTAAATTTAACTTTACGTAGTCTTATAATACATTGACAGAGAATATCTTGTAAACAAAATTGACCAGGTTGGCACGAGGCTGAAGGCAGAGCAATAAGCATACATTTTTATATTTGAGCTCAGACCATGTTCTGATATGAGAAGCAGCAGAAGTGGTGGGTTTTTTTTTAATGCTTCTCCTTTTTACTTGAGACTGAGAGAGATTCCTGTTGAAATTGTTGTCATTTACAGACAGAGCAATATCAAAATAATTTGTTCTGTTGATTTATCATGTTAAAATCTATTGTCCTTGCAAATGTCTATCATTTTACTTGACTCATAGGAGTTTTAAAGAACGAAACTCTCACAAAAAAAGTCTCATATAAGACATAAAGGAAAACTTTAATTTATAAAGTATACATGTTTGATGTAGATTTTTGATCTTTGCAAATGAAAGTTTGCGTTAAAGTCATAGTCATGCACTTGTAACACTCTTTTGGTGGGTTTTGGGTTTTGTTGTGTGTTTTGTTGTTCATTTTTGGGGGGAATTCATGTTAAAATAAAGTCAGGCTGATAAAAGTTGCTGGTCTGTTGCGATCATATATATGTATTTGTATAATGCTCATTGCAGGTTCCTTTTCTGAAAGAAATGAGTAAGCAGTAAACTCTTGTTGCTATACATACGGTATATCTTTCTGTGTTATATACTGAACAGCATTAAAACTGTAAAACCTTTCTCACGTTAAGAAAATTGAAGTCACGCTGATTGATGTAACTTTGATAAGGTGTTGGAGAGGGAATGCAAACTGTCATTTGGGAGTACATTTTACTTGGGATTAATCTTAATAGGATTTGATAAATAGTACCACTTTCTGTAAGTCTTGATGGTTTGACATTTTGCTTACTATGAGCTTTGCATGTGTTATCATCATTGGACAACTTCTTATGAAAAGGAAATACAGGCTTTCAGTCTGTCCTATGTTTAGTTCTTCATATGCCACAATGAGAAGGATGACAATATGACCTGACTAAAATTCTACTTACTCAATACGCATGGTCCAAGCTGGCTTTGCATTGAAATATTACGAGGAACTTGTCTGTATTATTGCAAATTACATAACTGTGATCTTCAGTTGACATACTTGGCATTTACAACATACCTAACTGAGCCAATAGGAAATGAAAACCTGTTTACGTTTTTCATCAGAAGGTATTAAATGTTTACATGAAAAGAAAATGTAATGTGAGACAAGTTAAAGTTTTAACTCAGACATTAAATGGATTTAGTAAATTGTTATTTAACACCATGACTCAGGCATAAGCTTATAAATTACGTTTCTTGTAGACTCTTCCAGCACCATCCCATCCTCCATAACTTTCAAATAGCTTCAAAAGAGTAGTTTCTAATGCCACTCAGCATAATTTGCTGCTGCAGAATAATTTTATCCACCTAATTTGATTTTTACGTAGGCCACCTTTTAAGGAGACATCACAAAACTGGTGGGTACATTTGGCTATATTACAAGTCTAATTAATTTTCAAAGAGGAGAGGAACATGGATTCAAAATGGACTGACTACAACATGTCTTAGACAAGGTTATTGGTCAGTCTGGAGCGTTGACCACCCAATGTAAATTATTGTATGAAGATTATGTTATAAGTTTAATTAAATACATATTGATACAATCGCCGCAATTATTCGATAAATGCCTTACTCATTTTTTAAACTTTTTTTTTGGCTTAATACAATTTTTGAATACTAGACATCAATTCCTTCATTTTGCCATGACTTTAATGGATTTGGATATTAAATAAAGGAGATTGGAATTAATTGAGTATGCCTAAGCAAAGAGATTGCATTTTCTTTTTTTAATCTATTTTTTTCTTGCATGGTTCAAAATGAGTAAAAATGAATTAGGCATTTATCGAATAAGCATGACGACATGTATTATTATGTAGTGGTATGAAACGCATCTCATAATCTCTGCATACTCCAGCTTTCCAATGATGGAAAACTTAAAATGCCATATAAACAATATTAGATGTGTAATGTCAAGAGTGAAAAAGAACTGAAAATAATAATAATGTTTCACTTAACTCCATCTTAGACAGGTGAAAATATACATATGGAACCCGAATTTATTTTCTGTTTATGTGTAAGATGGGTTTCTGTCTTAGACAGGTTAAAACTGTAAGAATTATCAAGGGAGATAAGGGAATCCATTTAAAACTAGTGTTAAAGTCATAAACGTGTTTAAGTTTAAGGGAATGTCGTGGACAAATGGCATATCTCTTGCTGTCCAAGCCAAAACTTGGATGGTGGCAGCTGAAGGCACATTAAGTTTGGGTTCTTTTTTAAGATTTTCCTTTTCCTAATACCTATACTATGGTAAGTAAGTACTTTGGTAAGTAAGATTTGAGTATTTTGTCCTGTTGGAGACTGACACTTAATTTGGGGTCTCCATCTACCAATTGTACATGAAAATTTAATTTTGTTTGTAATATCCTCCGCAACAGTTGGAAATTCCAAAGAATGGGCTGATGAACAAAATGTATTCCTACCATTCTTTCACTCCTATATCTTATCTGTTACAACTTTTCATGCCTTAGGCTGAGTTGTGTCAGAAAGGGCATCCGACACAAAACGCTGACCAAAATGTTCAGGCTTAGCCTACAAATGTAAAACAGGGGCCTGCTATGTCACCAGCAAGATGAAGAAACTGAGAATAGGGATTAAAGTGATATATAGAGAGATATGTCAGATTTCTAGCGCTTGAAAATCAATTTTGTAAGGAATTATGCTGTATTTATTAAACTTATCAAAAAATTTTTTTTTAGAAATATATATTTTTTTGTTTATAACATCTTTTCAAATCTCTAAAAACTTTTTTAAAACATCATGAATGTTAATGTGATACTTCTGTATGATTGTTCCGAATAAGGATAAGACAGAATAAGGATTAAAGTCATATATAGAGAGATATGTCAGATTTCTAGCGCTTGAAAATTGACTTGGATGTAAGGAATTATGCCGTATTAAACTTATCAAACAAAAGTTATAGAAATATATATATATATTTTTTATTAAATCTTTTCAAACCTCTAAAAACTTTTTTAAAACATCATGAGTGTTAATGTGATCTTCTATATGATTGTTCCGGTTAAGTCAATGCACAATGAAATTTATGATCAAAGTATATTAGTATGCTTATGTCATTTGAAAGAGATTAAAATAAAAGAGTAATTTTTTATCACTTTTGGGTTTGACTTTCGTGATAAAATTTGATTTGTTGTGATTCCCTGATGGTGCTCCTCTTATTGATTTCATTACTGTTTTGAATGCATACTAAAGTTGTGTGAATGTCTAGCACACATTGGGTGACATTAGCTGAAGTCTTTTTCTCTAATCACTAACCTGTTTTCATTCTCTTGCAATTATGTGTGTAGAACAGTTGGATTTGCACTGGGTTTATGTACTAGACAGCATTAAAAACATTAAACTTACATTTTTGTCCATGTCTTGAAAACCATGTTCAAATAACTGATTCATTTCAATTTTCTTTTATGGGATGGGAATTGGTTGGATGTTAAACATTGAGTAATTGTATTTTATCATTTGTGAGAACTTATCACTTGTGTTTTCAGTAGGAATTTTTTAAAGATACATTCTACACCCTGCATTTGCTAGTCTGCTTCAGACTTGCTTTGTCTGTGCTTTCAATGAATCAAGGTTAATAAATTTATGATGAAAGAGAAAAGCAAGCTTTCAAACTTTTTTTTATTTCTTAATATGCCACAACGCCAAGGCGATACTGAGATGTAAATAATTGTAATACCACATTCACACCTGTTGCATGGTCTTAGCTGGTTTCTTAATGAGTCATGACAAAAAAAAATCCTTCCTGAGTTTTAACAATCTTGGTGTCTGTGGCGTATTAATTAGATGTACCTATATTAAGAATGAAAAAGAAGAAGTTGAAAACTTGTTTTTATTTTTCATCAGCAGTTTACTTAGAAGATTATATTACGATAGCCATCTGCCTAGCATTGATGTATGGGCAAGAGACTTGCACTAACAAAATGGTAGGAATATGACTTGGAGATAGCAGAAATGAAAATACTGTGTTTTTCAATGGTTTAAACAAGTTTGGTCAAGATTAGGTATGTGGTCATGTGTAACAATCATGTATTCAGGAATGCAGGTTTGCAAAGTCAAAGAGTTTAATTTAGCGCAAAATCCACCAAATGTGCTCAGAGCACTTTACAAGTTTTCCTGGACAGGCCTTTTCCAACCAATTACCTTCTCAATTCCATGTGGGGAATACTGAGATCCAGCCATTTAACAGGCACTCTTGCTCTAGCATACAGAGAAGATCCTCCTTTGCCTTTGGTCAGGTACTCAATATCGCATGAGTGGGGTGAGGAAATGTGCTACAGTGCAGCCTGTCCTCAAGCTTGCTTCTCTTTACGCACGATACTCGCACCTTGTACCTACGAGTGTCATATAGTCCCTCTTCGAGACATCTAGACATTAAATTCATATTCACCATGCGATATGGGAACAAGAAGAAAATGCCGAAGGTCGAATTTTTCAGAACTCAGTACTAACAGGGAATTGAATCCAAAACCTTTAGCTTTGTCTCACAGGGATTTTATACTAGTAAAGACTGCAATGAGAAGCAGAAGATGAAAGCTAGCAAACTCCAGCGAAAACAACAGAAGAAAAGAAAACGTAAAGATTTAGACAAAAAACAAAAACAAAACAAAAAACAACACGTTCACACAAGAAGTGCTCATTGTAACTCGAACCCCATTCCTCTACATCGAGATCTCAGCTTGTCGTTGTCCAACCTCACCGCGACTCCTGACGTCGGAAGCGGCTTTGTAAGAATCGAATTGCAGGTCTTTCTGTCCATAGAAAAACGCACTAGTTGCCAAAACTACCAAAGTCAATTACCTATTAAACAACATCAAAGTACTTTTTATTAATCTATGAGCCCGAGGAATAGAATCAAGAGCAGTTCCCTTATAAAAGATAGAATTCCTCTTCCTCCACCTTTGGACGTTTTTTGTTGAATGTATTTTTAAAATGGAAAAGGGAGAAGGGAATTTTCTATGCAATCATGATAAAATCACTTCAGGCCAGACGCGGAAACCTTTGAAACAAGCGTTATGTTGCAGCATCAGCGGTATTACATCGTTGTTCTCCTCAGCATCATTATCATCATCATCATCATCATCATCTTAATCATCAGTAAAGCATCGATAAGACCTAACTCAGTAATACTAGCAAAAGTGTCCTAATGGATCTGGTAATAGGCTGACATCATTTGCGTCAAGCCTCTTGAAGAAAGATTGCGTACTTTGATATTGAAATTGGATGGTAATGCTGGCAGCTTATGACATGACCAAACACAGGAGACACACACAAACACATAAACAAACTTACAAACAGCCGTAATGAACACGTACAAGCATACCTACAAACATACACATATAATATACAGAAATACGCATTTACACGAAAAGCAAACTCGTACAATGATAGACATATACGAACAACAAACAGCCCCGTTTGTCCAGCACGCTCACATGAACACTAACATGACAATATACGCTTCCAAACATACAAATGCACACAATCAGACACAAAAGTACACACACACAACTTTTCCCCCTGTTCATACACATAATATACACATGTACACACATTCACAAATTATTCAATGCTTGCTCACAGACATGCAAACGCATACGCAAACATACAGACACACACTCCAATTTGTGGTCACACACATACAAAAAATGTACACAAGTCTACACACATACCCCAACTCGTACTCATATTATACATACAACCACATTCACAAATAGGCACAAACATATTCTCCGGTCAGTGCTCACAAACACACAAACACATACGCACATGTCCACACGCATAATCCCATCCATGCTCACATACACACAGACGCATACATTGATATTCACAAACATGCACCAATTTGTGCTCACACATACAAACACATACACACAAACATACACATAATATACACCAACCCCTGCTCACAGTCATACAAACATATACACAAACATACACACACACACATTTTCAAATCCGCGATCACACAATAACATATTACACAAACACTCAATTCAATCACGTACTCCAATCCTCTCTCACCCCACATACATACATTCACACACATAGACACATTATACTCCAATTGGCATTCCCAGACACATAAACACATACTCCAATCCGCACTCACACATACACACATATGCTCAAATCCTCACAAGCACACACATTGATGATAGAACGGTTGAAGCAGATGTCAAAGCCCAAATTCACGTAAATCATTAAAAATGACATCACACACAGGACAGGCCAACGGAACAATTTACGAAAGGAAATGATTTGCACGTTAAGAGACAGACACATGGGCGAAAACGGACATACTGAGATGGACGGACGGATAGAGAACCACGCTACTGAGAGAGAGAGAGAGAGAGAGAGAGAGAGAGAGAGAGAGAGAG
>JAOYNN010022359.1:0-12856 GCA_025770095.1 Goniobranchus kuniei | reverse complement strand
ATAATAATAATAATAATAATAATAATAATAATAATAATAATAATAATAATAATGATAATAATAATAATAATAATATATCTGTATTGCGCTAACTTTTTAGTCCATCTGTATGTCCAATTTGGATATGTTGTAGGTGATTTGACTCTGGCAGAACAATAACAATGATGACGTTGATGTATTTCGTTGGCAATTTTTAGCATACACTATGAAAACGTTCGTTGGTTTTATAGAGTGACATTCATGCAGGCATTGTGACACAGTATTCCTAACATTCACATTATGCTTCAAAGTATTCTTGTCTTTTGTTTCTTATCTTCTTTCTCTTTTAGTGTGGACTTTTTCCTGTTTGGCCTTCATGCTCTGTTCAAAGGAGATTTTAGAATCCAGTCCCCTCGAGACGAATGGGTTTTTGCTGACATGGATATGATCAGACGTGTTGTGGCTCCGGCTGTTCGAATGTCTCTAAAATTACATCAGGTCAGTATCGTTGAATCCATTATGTTCAAGACATAAAGGTAGTCCTTTGGAATCGAAACAGCTCATTGGGCGAGAGCCTATCCCGACATATGTAGCATGAAGCAGGCAGTGACAGATTTCATCCATCACTCCCTGAAAACTATGCTAGTCTATTGCAGAGTACTTTTCCAGCAAAAGCTGTATCCATTTTCACTTGGTTGGAGTGAAGCAACAGGGGTAAATTTTCTTGCTTGAGGAAAAGATGCATGTGTCAGTAGTGGGATTCGAACCTGATGTCTCTCGGACTGCAAATTTACATCTACCACTGAGCCACAGCACCCCCAATTCATGACAATGCTTTACCCTAAATAATAGAAGGCTATATGTTCATAAATAAATTGATATACAGGACAAAGGTATTTTTGTTAAGGATACAGAGTTACAAGCAAAACGTAAGAAGTCAGGTAATACTTGACTTCAATGGCAAGATGAAGATGACCTAAAAGGGAAAACGTAAAGGATCCCGATTTTGGGATAAATACGAATAAGGATGACTAAGTATAAATATTTCACTATCAAACCCAACAACCGCCATAAAAGATCATTGTTCATGGTGCTGGTGTATATCGACAGTTCTACCCGATTTTATTAATGTTGAGAGCCAATTCAATACCTATTCTGACAGAAACTCCCTGACATGACCTGATGCTCCTCACATCATGTCACCAGATGCCATCAAGTTATAACGCATTGATGTCAGTGATGGACTAGGGGTATTTTTTAAATGGCCATCATCCATTTAGGGCAAGATCTGAGAAGAATTTTTTGTTTCTGGTACAATTTAGAAAATACAATTTATCTTCATCTGTTTAGAGAACCAATACTGCACACAACATAATCCACACTATTTATCTTTATTTGTTTAGAGAAATAATACTTCACACAACATAAACCACACTATTTATCTTCATTTGTTTAGAGAAAAAATACTGCACACAATGTAAACCACACTATTTATCTTCATTTGTTTAGAGACACAATACTGCACACAACATAAACCACACTATTTATCTTCATTTGTTTAGAGAAATAATATTGCACACAACATAAACCACACTATTTATCTTCATTTGTTTAGAGAAATAATATTGCACACAACATAAACTACACTATTTATCTTCATTTGTTTAGAGAAATAATATTGCACACAACATAAACCACACTGTTTATCTTCATTTGTTTAGAGAAGCAATACTGCACAATAATAAAATAAATCATGGAAAACAACCAAGAACGCAGAGCGAACAATGGCTGCACAAGGCAACATGTAGGCAGTATGTAAGGCCTGACTTCACGGAGCTATAACAAAACCTACAGATGACCTAGAGGCTTCAAATAACCTGCAGTCCGATTGGCTATTATTTAAGGATGAAATAGAGATCACCTGTGGGTCAATTTCCAAATAGGATTGATAAATATTGACATATCGAGGGTCCGGGTTCATGCGCTACAAGCAGCGCCAACTCATTCTCCGTAAAGGGGATAGCAGTGCGACCATGCCTCTCGATGTGTTTACAGCGGGTGCTACAAGTAGCGCAAACGCCTCTGCAGGGTTAAATTTGTTTTCAGGATGATAAATAATAAATATCTGAGTGTCAGAACTAGAGCGTAAGGTCCTTGCTGGTTGATATAAATGGAGTAGTTCTGACATGTAAGATGGCGGGAGGGTATTGTCAAAACAAAGGGAGGCAAATTTGTATTTAATATATCTCCAGACCATCTAAGTTAAACTTTCATGACACATTAGTAACGTCTAAGTCATGAGCTATTATGAAATCAATACGTCGAAGATTTGGGTAAACTTACCCCTTCATGGCAAAGGCCTGTTCCATTGCTTCCATATTGAGGCGATGTGACATAATCAAGCCTTCAATAATCAAGTATCATGTTGTACCAATTCTTGGGTCAAAATTGACCCGATCGGGGCTTTGTGTTACAATTTGGCATCGAGGCTGCACAGGTAAATGGCAAATTAATTATTAGTATTTTATTATGAGTTTTACTGAACAAAATTCAATGCTTATTAATTGTTTGACAAGTATTGAATGATTGTGTAAAGCCTCTTGGATCCAAGGTAGATAGAAGGCAAAGGCCAACCTGAAGCCTCAGGTTCAATACAATATGGGCAGATTTTTTTTTGTCTTAACAATTGTTATGCAGACCATCCTGCATATTTTGATTGTGTTCTTCAAAAAGAATTATTTGGCATATAATTTATTGATTAGACACTGTGGTCACTGGGTTACAGTATAGATCATAAGATGTTGACTAATTGACTCAAATTATAGAAGATAATGTATATCTTTCCTTTGTCTTTTAACAGTTTAGAGCATGGTAATATTTTTTAAAATGTTTTTTTGAATAGACATTTTCGGGTCGTTTCTACTGTTACAATAAAAGTTAGCTTTTTTTTTTAGTTGTAACGTTATCTTGTGTCCATGAAGTTTTCGCAATGTCCCTCCCTGGCATACAAAAATATTGTCAGTCTAGGTTAAAGTTATTGTCGCTTAAATATTTGGGTTGGCACGTCTGGGCTTGGCAATTTTTATGGCCTCATGTGTCATTTGACACGTGAAGAACTAAGCTACTACGGTCAGGTATGTTTTCCCCTTCAAAACTGGCTTACCAAAAGATCTTGACAAAGCATAGCTTACTTGATGTGAGACACCTTTCCTCCCCAATTTAAAAAAAAAAAAAATGAAAGGAAAACAAAGCAAAACAAACAGGTAACACTCAAGATTTCTGAATTGTGTGGAAGTTAATTGTTTTCATGAAATTAATAAAAATATCAACTTTTGTGTCTTAAACTTAGGATCACTTCACCTGTCCAGATGAATATGATGACTCTGATACCCTTTATACAGCCATCACCGAGCATGAAAGAACAATGGTCATCTCTCATGAAGCGGATCCTGCTTGGCGCAACGCGGTTTTGTCGAATGTCCCTTCTTTGCTTGCCTTAAGGTTAGTATTTGACATTTCAATTATTTGTTTAAGCTTACCTTTAAAAAGCTAGTTGTATTTTGTTAAGAGGGTATGTATGTGTTAGATTATTGTCTTATTTTCTTTAAACTGGGATGTAAATCCTCAGATTTTTTCTGATTTCATAATTTTTCACATCCGTGCAGTAAATACTTTCCTAAATTTCTTTTCTATTTGCCAGTGTGATTTATTAATTAAGAAAATTACCACTCTATTCATCTCTGAAAGGAAATTTGTCTTTTGGTATTTAACTGAAAACCGAGCATCAGCTGTAAGAACAGCACGGCGAAAACGGAGGCATTTTGTGTAAATAACTTTGCCCAAGGGATAAACCCCAATGCCCACCCCGGGAATCGATCCTGTGACATTTCGGTTGCAAAACCAATGCACTACCACTGTGCCACTGTGACCACACAAACAGTGTATTATTTAACACTGCTCAATATTCTATTATTGCCAGGTGATATTTCAGATTTTGTTTTCATCTTGCATTTACATGCCTGACTAAAAAGTAATCAAAGGATGTGTTTGAAGTCTTTAAAATCTGAGCTGAGCTTTTATATAGCGCTATATCCACTAAATGGGCTCAAAGCGCTCAACAAATGTTCCACGACAGGCTTTTTCCAACCAAATACTATCTCAACTCCATTGGAGTATACAGAGATGCAGCTATTTTACAGGCGCGCTTGCTCTAGCCTTCTGACAAGATCCTCCTCTGCCTGTGGTCAGGTACTCAAAACACCTGAGTGGGGTGAGGAAATGTATGTTAACAGCCTTTCCTGACTAAGCAGCGCCATGGCATGGGGTGGCCCCAAACTGGAAACCTAGCGGTTACAAGTCCAATGCCTTGACCTCACAGCCACACTGCCACACAATTAATGTTTATGCACCGAAGTTCATGAGATCTTGTCCTTACAGAGACCATTTTCGAAATTGCAGACAAAGGTAGATAAAAAGTAATCATGGAACAAAATAATGCATCTGAGACTGTTTGGAAATAATGGTCATACATGAGATTGTTGAACTCAACCATAAAGACAGGACAGGAGACATGACATGTCGGGTCTTACCCTTCGTTAGACAACACACAAAGACATTATGTGTCATCTGATAAAAGATAAGACACGAAACATGATGTCTCCTGCCTATATCTTTGAGTGTTTTCTGACGAAGTATAAGACCTGAACGTCATTTCTCTGTCCTGTCTATGTCTTTGTGTGTTGTCTGACAAAGGGTAAGACCTGAAACATCCATGTCTCCTGTCCTGTCTTCATAGTTGAGTTCAACAATCTTATGTATGACCATTATTTCCTTTAATTCACTCAACAGTAATTCCCCACCATTTCTTTTGAAACTGTTTGATGAAAGATTGAAGAAGACCGGAATACCTCAAATGTCAGTATTATTATGAAAGGAAATAAAATTTATATAAGCAAATTGTTGACCAAATTACTACTTCAAAATTAAAATGTAAAAGATTGTGTGTCCATATTCTTCAGGCGTCTTCAGGTTTTTGATGAAGGGACTGATGAGTACAAGATCATAATGCTGAATAAAAGATATCTTGGCTTCAGAATTGTGAAGGTAAGGCAGCTTTGACTGGACTTACTTAAAGCCATCCGCTCTTGAGGTCATCTAATCTCACTGCTTTTATCATTTCTCTCTTGCCTCTATTCTTTGGATGAGCCTGGATCAAAAGTGGAAAAGGGAAACAGAGCATCATCATCAATGCCTCTCATGCCTTTCAGGGTATAGGTCACAGACAAGAGCTTTTCATTTTTTCCTACCATGGGCCATATTTGCTAGCTCTGGCCATTTGGCCATTTATCTCCAGTTCTTTCTCTGTCTCTCTCCACACTCTTAGCTCTGACCATGTCTTTCCAGTTCTTTCTCTGTCTCTCTCCACACCCTTAGCTCTTACCATTTCTTTCCAGTACTTTCTCTGTCTCTCTCCACACTCTTAGCTCTGACCATTTCTTTCCAGTACTTTCTCTGTCTCTCTCCACACTCTTAGCTCTGACCATGTCTGTCCAGTTCTTTCTCTATCGCTCTCCACACTCTTCTCCATATTTCTTTTGGTCTTCCCTGTCTTCATACTCCGTGGGAGTTCCGTTTGAAGGCTTGGAAAGAGTACATCTTGACAGAATACTGGTTTGATGGATCATATACAACACCAGGATATGGACCCTGTCCAAAAATGAAGAAGAAAAATTGATTTCATTCCACAGAAAGATTGAGAACGCTTCTTAACGTTAGATATCCTGCCAAGATGACCGGTGAATCGCTGTGTAGAAAATGCACCAAATCTCCAATTTTGATCTTAATACTAGAACCTTTTGGGCATATACTTTGTAGAGGAAGTATTGAAATGGTATCTAATAATTGGGCCCAAATCTGAAGTATCTAGATATATTCCTCAGTGAATTCTCAGTACATGCCAACTTTGTGGTGGTTTTCATAATTTTGTTCAGAAAAATTGTTTTTGATCATATATATTTGACTCTGAAAAGTCTACTCACATCATTTTCGTACTGTGTAGATTTGCAAGTTATTCATGTGTCTGTAGATATTGAAATTAGTCTTCATATAGATTTTGTGGCTAGCTGTTATTTAACATGTTGCTGATGTATGTTTTTGGTGTTTCTTAACAATTACACTTCTAATTTCTTTCTTTATTGTCACTGTGCATCTCAGGTGAATCGTGAATGTGTGAGAGGATTGTGGGCAGGACAGCAGCAGGAACTCATATTCTTGCGCAACCGAAACCCAGAAAGAGGCAGTATACAGAATGCAAAGCAAGCTTTGCGTAACATGATTAACTCTTCCTGTGACCAGCCCATCGGCTATCCCATTTACGTCTCACCTCTCACAACCTCCTATGCCACAACTCATGATCAGCTCAAAAAAATGCCAATCATAGGAGAAGAATTTCGCTTTGGCGCTGTGCGCAACCTTTTTACCTCCCTGTGGAATAGGTGAGTGGCAGAAAGTTTGTTATTTTCTAAACCTTTAATATCCTGTTGTATCCTAAGGCAGTGAAATTGGTGAAGATTTCTATTTGTGGAAAAACGGCCTTTATAAAATGCAATGTAAAGACTTGTCAAGTACAAAGTTGTACCTCATAGTTTTCACTTTTCATAGGTTTCTAGGTTTCATGTTTTGCTCTACAGTTGGTATAACTGACTAGCTTTGATCCCAAAGCAAAAAGCTGTCAGAGGCAGAGTCTTTCAGACTTTAGAAAATCTGATGAAGATTTTATATAACTATTAAAAAACCCAATAAAACAAAGCAAAAGATCATTTCAATGTAGACACAAAATAACTTCAATGAAAAGTACTCTGTATGGTCAGTATGGCTAAAATGAAACATACCAGCAGAGGTTCTTGGCTTTGCACGTACACACTTTTAAAAGTCTCCCCGCCCCTCTCTGTCTATCTGTCTGTCTGTCTTTTGGTTTCATTGAATTTGGGAATGAAAGGGATTGTATTACTGTAAATCACTAAAATATTGTACATCAGCCATCTTTATTATTCTATACAGCTGTTATAGAAAAAATCTTTAATTACGCTAGATACAAATTTGAAAAAGGGATTTTTTTTTTTTTTGGGTCATGGTTATTCCAAAGTCTTACAAAAAATCTCAATTCTATATGTTTGTGCAGTTTTGAAGATATGGGCCTCAATACGTGACTTTTGAATTTTGAAACTCACTGTCGTACCGCCTGCCACTTGCCAACATCCCACATTAATTCTGCAGGCTGGTTCCATCATTCGCATACTGGCTTTCATTGCTAATGACCCATAATCCCCTAACCACCATGCAAGATCTGTTCATCATCTAGCCCTAGTCAAAGAGTGGACTGTTAGATGTAGATGTAAATTACAAGCTGCATCCACGTTTCATGCACTGAGCAGTATGTTCATGTATTGTATTATACCATAAATATCTGTAGAATGGGAGGTCATACATCAAGCTTTTATTGTTTTACTTTACTAGCTGGTTTCCAGTTCCCAGAACGGGCAATATAGTACATAAGATTAAGTCATTATCACTAGTTAGCTTCATACCAATAATTAAACGTTTAAGTTCAGCTGATGATATTATATAATATTGTAATAAGAAGACATGGGTTTGCTCACACTAATTTCTCTTGTTAGATGATAACCACACACCTACACTTGCAATCTAGCCTAGACTCTAGATCTATTATGTAGATCTGTTGTAGTATAGATTTAGAGAGATCTAGAGGAGTGGATCTAGCTCGACGCAGACAAAAGAAACCTCACAAAAACAACAAAAAACAAACAAAATTAATCTTTAAAAAAAAATTTTTAAAAGAAAGAAAAGAAAAAAGCCCTAGATGGGAATCGAACCCTAGAATCATAGTTCATAATCCCTTTCTTATTCGTCCTAGGTACGACGCTCTACCGAATAAGCTAACCAGACATTGACTACATTGCGAAATCAAAGGATATAAACACCGGTCGCAGTAAACAAAAACTGTGACCGGCAATTGTTCAACGACTCAACTTCAATTGTTGATTACTTTTTAAAGGATGATTCATGTTTTGCATGTCATGGTATAGAAAAATAAAGTATTCCATGTCCTCCGCAAGATGGCAATGTACCCTTGTGCCAAATTTTAAGTTTGTACCTAAAGCGGTCAAGGCGTGAAAAGCGATAATAATTTGATGTAATCACGATTGTATAAGTAGATGGCCAACAGAGCCTGTGCCCTAGCAATATGACAATGGTCATTTGCATGAAAATTATACAGATTAGACACAAATGGGGGTAGGCTCTTGAATGGAGTTTACTGTATTTGCTTGTTTTTTCGTTTTCTTTTCCTTCAAATTGTCACCACGTGATATCTCAGATCTGAGAGCAACATGTCTGAGGTTTGAGAAATAGTTCATCACTTGATTTATTTAAACACACTTTCCTTTTCTACTCAAGATTTGATTCTTTACAAAAACAAATCCTTTTAATATTTTTACCAGAGTGCGTCAACGATGTGATGCAACCTGTGCAGGTGGTAGTGCATCCTTTGATCTGGATCATCCTTATTCTGTCAGTCACCAAATGGCTGCTGCAACAATAGGTATTGCCTTATTATTCTTCACACTTGGTTTGAAATTGAGAAAGAGTGTGGAAGTTTTAAGAGTAGAATTCACTGGTAGGAAAAGGCCTGGAATTTGAAAAGAACCCTTCACTACTTGGAAAAGGTCTGAAATTTGAAAAGAACCCTTGACTACTTGGAAAAGGTATGGAATTTGAAAAGAACCCATGACTACTTGGAAAAGGTCTGGAATTTTAAAAGAACCCTTGACTACTTGGAAAAGGTCTGGAATTTGAAAAGAACCCTTGACTACTGTGAAAAGGTATGGAATTTGAAAAGAACCCTTCACTACATGGAAAAGGTCTGGAATTTGAAAAGAACCCTTGACTACTTGGAAAAGGTCTGGAATTTGAAAAGAACCCTTGACTACTTGGAAAAGGTCTGGAATTTTAAAAGTAGCCTTCACAACTGTGAAAAGGTCTGGAATTTGAAAAGAACCCTTGACTACTTGGAAAAGGTCTGAAATTTGAAAAGAACCCTTCACTACTTGGAAAAGGTCTGGAATTTGAAAAGAACCCTTCACTATTTGGAAAAGGTCTGACATTTTAAAAGTAGCCTTCACTACTGTGAAAATGTCTGGAATTTGAAAAGAACCCTTCACTACTTGGAAAAGGTCTGGAATTTTAAAAGTAGCCTTCACTGCTATGAAGAGGGTTGCAAGGTGTCAACCAGTGACTTGCTACTATATTACTAGACGGAACTCTCCCATATCATGAGAGACGAAAATCTGCAGCACTTTGTGGAGTGATTTTCTACTAGATCTATATAATGTATATTGAAATAAGAGGGCAAGAAATGTGAACAAACAAGGCCCGACGACCACAAAGTTTTATATAGAAATCTATATCTAGGGACCTAGCTATTTATTTAAATATAGATAACTTCAATCCCCAATACTCAGACAATAGTTAGCGGTAGATCAGAGATGTATAGTATTTCTAGGTCGCCCTCTTATTTCTTGTCCATGACTTGCTTCACCACGCGTTCATTTAGAGTTCAGTCTAGTATATAGTAGGAAGTCACTGGTGTCAACTGTAGTGTGCGAAATGTGTGGCATGTCAAGGGTTAAAGCTTCCCTGTTCTGTTTTGTTTTGTTATTTATTCCTGACCTACCTAAGGCCTTGCTGCTAAATATGGTCAGGCTGAAAGAAGGGTTGGGCACATGGGATTGAGTAAAGATTTTCTGAGGGCTTACCGATAACTTTCTCTCATTATCATGAATATTCTTTATTTTGTCAGGTTGCACGCCTCGCCAGGGTCTTGGCACTCAGACAATTGATATTCCTCTTCAGCCAATAGGAAACAGGGGCAGCCTAATTTCCAATGCCTCTTCTGCCAGTAAAGTCAACACTCTCGCTTCTCTTGCTAACCTCACCAGTTTAATCAACGAGACATCCGTGAAAGACAATCTTCCACATAGAGTCAGGGTGAGGATTCACTCCAATATGATATACGGCCATTTGGGCTGTATTTTTGTCTTTAGTATATTTGACAGTAATCCATAAAGTGAAATCCACCAAAGGCCAGTGGGCTGTACATCTGGCTACTTTTAGTCGTAATCCAAAGGAGAATAATGCTGTAGTCCGTTTCAAAATTTAGAGCCACAGAAAAACGTCTATATCTGTGAAACCCACTATTAAATCTTTCTGAGACTTCATGTGGTGGTTCAATGTATCCATGACCAAACGAAAATGATTTTTTCAGTTCTAAATCGGCTTTATTTGAGAAATTTGTTAATTTGTCGCATATTAAAAATGTCGAGCTGACAAAATTTCAACATTTAAATGTGTTACAGTAAAGAATCTTGATGCAACTTAAAATGAGACAACTCGTTTGGGTTTGAGAATAGGTTTAAAAATCTACATGCATTTTTAATCTTGATTTAATAGGGAGCTTTTATAATAGATATAGATCTAAGTCATGTTCCTTTGCCTATTGAACAAGTCATAGCAATATGCTACCTAGATCCAAAAGAAAAAAAACAACAAACTATAGTCTTACTCTAGCATTTTTCTTTTGGTTTCATTGGATGTTCGAATGAATGGGATTGAATATGTTATATTGCTCTAATAGAAAAATACATTAATTATGCTAGATAAAAATTTGAAAATAGAATTTTCGTCTGGTCATGGTCATTCCAGACTCATACACAAAATTTCAGTTCCATCCGATGTTTAGTTTTGAAGATATGGGCGTCAATATGTGACTTTGAATTTTGAAACGCACTATAGACTGATAACATATTATTCCAAATCATACGTACAACTAGACATTACGGCAAACAATTCACACCCTGCTAACATCTAGAATCGACAGGCCTTTACATTCATTATCCCTGGATGCTACAGTATATAAGATAGGACGAACTTTATTAATCCCAGGAAGGGAAATTCTTCTTGGATTCCATGCCTTTTCATAACAGTCGTAATGAAGGGAATTCGACAATTTCCATTCAGAACAAACCAATACAATTTTTCTATATAAACACAATGCATACAAAACCTCTCACACCTGCAGAAGCAAATGACATGTATAATCCTTGTTGTATAATATTAAATTACATACTATTTAAGCAAAACAAAATGTTACAAAAAGGTCGTATGTTTTACAACATTTAACATAACTGTATAATAATAATAATAATTGTCCTATAATTCAGGACATGGATTCAAACAGTTAGTGTTGGGCACCACGTAGGTGCCCTGCTCATAAAATCCGTGAACAAAAGATCTGCGCTATCTTTCTGTTCTTGCATCAGGCTGTAACATTCTATGGCTTCTTCTAGATCTTACAATTTCATTTGTGAGGGGATGAGTTGAATCTTGGATGATATAATGTATGTTTTGTAAAGAATATCAAGTGTTGGCAGGTCAAGAGAAGTTATCTTTTCAGCCGTTTTAATTATCTTATGAAGATGTTCCTTATCCACTACGATGATCATGGAACAGCATGTCACTATTTGTCAAATATAGACGTGGTTGGGCAATTTTAAGTAATGTCTTGTAATCAGCTTTGCTTAAACATGGAGCATTTCGAACGAGTGAACGAAACATGCACACAGACCGAAATTCTTAACTTACCAACAGATTAAGAAACCAATGCCTGAAGAAAACAACCAGTTGGAAAACATGACCGATACCAATAAAAGGTGTTTTTCACCCTCAATTGTTTACTTATAATATGTATCATTGTATATTGATGGGTTAAAACAAGTCGACGCGAAGAAAAAAACACTCTAACTGCATGTTTTAACAATCGGTACCCTTGACAAATCCTGTTGGAATAAATGAAAACGTCTTTGAATGCATAGCAAAGTACTAAAAGACAATACAAACACTTGATCTTACTGCAGATGATTCTCATTATTTCTGTTTCAACATAGCACCCTTCTTTATGTTTTTTCCCCAAGAAATAGTTATACTCTCACTCTCCCTGATGTTTCTTATTCTCACCTTCATTTGAATGCTCAGTCTTCACATCTCTCTGTATACCCAAAAGAAATTCCTTTTTCTAACAACGCTTTGTAAATCTGTTCTGTGTCCTGTTCAGGTAGTCCTAGTTTCATCTTCACGAACACTGTCAAAGGCCACTCGTGTAAGTTCGATTTTATCTCAACCGTGGTCTGCATGAGCACCTTTTTTTTTCTTCTCCTCCTCCTGCTCCTACTCATCCTCCGTAGGGGCAGTTCAACGTTTGCAGCCAAGATTAGTGGACTTAATTTCAATCAAATAAATCAATCAATCTCCTGTGTATTTATTTCATCAGAGTGTCGCCAATTCTGGTAACAACAATAATAAGCAAACACTACCTTCACCCCAACCCCCTTTTCCCATACTTTTCCAAATAAAACAAACCAAATACAAAAAAAATACAAAAAAGAACAATACCCAACACATTTATTGGAAATTATACAAAGGATTACAAAAAGCCAACAACTAAAACATCTTTTAAATAACTAGATCCTAGTTACATTAGTTTCACACAACAAAACAAAAACAACGACAATAAACAAAAACATAGAAAGAGATGAAAGTCAGATAGAAAGAGTGAAAGGGGGAAAGAAGAGGGACAGAGAGGAGGGGGACAGAGACAGACAGAGAGATAGATAGACAGCCAGACAGAGAGAAAGGGAGACAGAAATAGCCATATAGAGATAAAAAGAGTAATGCAGAGAGAGAGAGAGAGAGAGAGAGAGAGAGAGAGAGAGAGAGAGAGAGAGAGAGAGAGAGAGAGAGAGAG
>JAOYNN010022248.1:0-12858 GCA_025770095.1 Goniobranchus kuniei | reverse complement strand
GAAGAAGAAGAAGTAGGTGGAGGAGTAGGTGGAGGTGGAGGAGTGGTGGAGGAGGAGGAGGAGCAGCAGCAGCAGCAGCAGAAGGAGGAGGAGGAGGAGGAGGAGAAGAAGAAGAAGAAGAACAACAACAACAACAACAACGACAACAACAGCAACATCCACAACAACAACGACAGGAACAACAACAACAAGAAAAGAACAAGAACAAGAACAAAAACAAAAACAAGAAGAACAAGAAGAAATAGAAAAATCATCATCATCATCCTTATCGTTTTTAACCGCATTACTTTTATTCACTCCTTCACGGTAACGATGTGATTCAATGAATGTTGCATTTCACACACTTCCAGTCTTCCTCTTCTTGAGTTCATACTCAGCTAGACGTAGGTCTGACAATGGAGAAAAGGTCACTTCCATCTTTAGGGTCACAGCCACCAAGCGCGAGACTTGTTACGCGAAAGTGGGTTGCAGCAGTTGTCGAGTATGAATAATATTATTTTTCTTTTCTTTCTATTCATTACTTCTTGTTGTTGTTCGTTTCTTTTCGTTCCTTTGTTTGTTCGTTTTATATGTTGGTATGTCCACAAAGGAGATCTTGAGAAAATAACTCCGAGGCATCATTAAATTCTTCGCCGCTAAGGGCTCGTCGAAAATAAGTTTTACGAATCAACAATAAACGCTGATGAGAGATACATTAAGTGTGGGTAGGGTAGGGCTGGCGAGGATGGAATTGGGTATCCGTGCCATTAAAACAGAGACCAAAAACTTGGATCATGAACTTGCTTGATAGTTAATGATAGATGGTGAGCTCATACGGGTCTCATATTCCCTTTGTCTAGTCATAGGAAGCTCGAAAGCAACCGAAAAGGGGCTGAACATCGTCTGCTGCTCAGTCTGAGAATGTTTTAGCAATTAGCATTGCATTGCCCCTTTCGTTGGTTGGCAGGCAACTTTGTTTCTTCATGTGCACGAGAAGGAACTCTGCACATGTGTGTGTGTGTGTGTGTGTACGTGTGTATGTCAGTTTGAGTACATGTGTATTGGGGCGAGTATGCCAACTTTTGTGTGAGTGCATGTGCATTGGAATGAGTGCGCGCAAGAGTGTGTGTGTGTATGAGTGCTTGTGGTTGGAGTCTGTGAATGTATATAATGCGCTTGTGTTTATGAGTGTATATATAATTATATGCGTTGGGATGAGTGTATTCACATGTGTATTAGTGTGACTAATCTGTAAAAAGTGTGTTTGTGTGAGTGTGTGTGTGTGTGGCAAAGGGGCGGGGGGGGGGGATTGCTGCATATGCACAACACTTGACGACGATGAGGCAGTGGTAAGACGCGCGGGTGGAACCTGGATAGGAACTAAGGATGGTCCAAGTACCCGGAGGTGGGTGGGTGGTTGGTTTGGGGGAAATACGGGCGATACCATCCGGTAGGTTAGGGGTTCGTTTCGGGTTGAACCCTGGATGAAGGATATTCCTCCTAGGGTTGAACTCTTGTGAAATGAATGTATAAAACTGAGATCTTATAGAAAGAATGGAACTGTGATATTTTTCTCTCTGCGCGTGTGGTCGTAAGGCTCGACAATGTATTATTACGCCAATTCTTATGATCATTATCATTGCAGGGGGGCGGAAGTGATGTTGTGACACATCTTTGAACATAGTCTTTGACAGCGATTGCAATGGTGACGAGGAGATTAAAACAAACACCCCAAGAAGTTAGATCTGATCCTGCTAGTTATTTCGAACTGAGGAATAAGAGTTTAGTGTTAAGTTATACAAGAGGAAGATTGGGGGATTGGGGAGAGCACGTGAAAGAGGAGAGGTAGAGAGAGAGAGAAAGAGAGAGAGGGTTGGGGGGTGTACACACACACACACAAACACACATATAAAACATATACATAGAGAAAGGCTGAGAATGGGTTGGAGGGATGTAGTAGGGATGAATTCTTTTGCAAACTACAAAAACCAAACGACTGATGGGCATGGTTTCAAGCCAGCAGACTTACGTACGCTATCATACATGTGGCAGACAAGGTACAAATTAAAGCAAGCTATTGGACGTTTTAGATCTAATTCTACATTTCTACATCTTGACCATGCCAAGGAAAACCCCCCCAAAGCCATTTTCAATAAAAATACAAAAGATCGCCAAGTTTCATGAAAATATATGTCGTCATAACTACTTGCATTTTAATTTCTGAAATGTTGCTAGATGGATAAAAGGGCCTTTTTCTTAATTTGAAGATAAAAAATGAACAAATACGGTTGATTTTAAAATGTCATGTCAATCTTAGGTATAAAAAGGATATACCTTTATAAGTAAGCATAAGTACAGTGGAGTCCACTTAAGATAAACTATTCACCTGGTCCTGTTTTTCCTCTATATAAGTCTACTAATCAAAATCCGGTTAAAATAAAAGCCAATCGCTCTCCGCTGCCCTCACCTGCTTAAAATATACTTTCCAAGTAATCGCAGCCTATCTTTTTACACCAGACGACTGGAGGGTGGAAGACCAATTTTTGCTGGTATTATTCCTTGACACCCAACCCTTGTCACCTCCCCTCTTCCTTTTTGGACAGTGAAGGTCAAAATGCCTTGCTAGATCTACAAATGGGCCTATAGATTCTACATTAAGCTCACAGTAGTATCAGTTTGGAAAAGGATAAGATAAACCTCACTTAAGATAAACCTTTGGCCTGGTCCCAAGGATTTTATATTAAGCAGACTCCACAGTATATCAAATTTTAAAGTTAGGTGACTGTTGACCAATAGAATCATCACCAGGTTTTTTCCTTTGCACTGTAGATCTCTGGATGTGACTGCATTGTTACTTTGAATCTCATTTAGTGGCAAGGTAAGGTTCTTGTGATGGACAGATCACTTTATAAAGATTGATTACCAAGTTCATTACCTGATTTGATTTCCAGGTTCTCAATAGTTAAATTTAGATTTTGTATAAACAATGTGAGCGCTTTAAGAAAAAAATGAAACAAAAGGGGGCATTTGGGTATGAAAGAAGTCTATAAAATATTATGGTAAAAACCTTTTCTACATTACTCCCTCAGTTTCTATGCAAAACGAATATAAAACAAAAATGTTCACCTTCAAGGCCTTCCCTCCTACCCCTTTCAGCCCATACTCAAAAAAAGAATCTCAAACAAACAAAAACAAATTTATAAAAACTCTAAAAATTCTAATAAAAAAAAATAAAAAAAGAACAGATGTTCAACAAACAAGAAGCACAAAAAAAGATCTAAATTGAAAATAACATTGACACAAAACAAGGACTCATTAAAAAAACAACTTTTTTTTTCATCAGCACACATTCATGGCCTGAACTGTCTGGTACATTCATCAATGTGCTTGTGCATCAGTGTATGTGTGCAAGTGTAATTTGCATCCTATAAAACAATGTAACAATTGAAATAAACATTGAAAAACAAAAACAAAAAAGAAAATAATATAATAAAAATATAATAAAACATTTATAAAGTTAAAAATGAACTCATGAAAAACAACAAACAAACAAAAGACAACCTCAAAACAAACAAACAAAAACAATCAAAAACACCTTCAGATGTAAGAAGATACTACTACAAAATAACAATTAAAAATTAAATGAAAACACAAGAAAAAAGTTCAAAAGACAAAAGAGAGAAGAAAAAGGATTGTTTCCTATTATGCTGGAATAAAATTACAGCCAAATTCCAAAAAGAGATACAAAGAAAACTACTTCTCGTAACAAAGTAAAAATAAAAATGAAACAAATGTACAGGAGAAGAATCTCCTGATCAGATATCCCCCCCAAAAAAGAAAAAAATTGTAATGAGAAAGGCCTCTGTAAAATTGTTTTAGTCTAAACATCTATTAATATTGACTCTATGTAACAGTTACCTGACTGGGTTCTTTTTTCTTCACTGACAATATCGGAATGTGCCATTCAAAAATGAAGCAAATATATACACTGGACTGACTAAAGCAAAATGGAAAAAAAAAGTGCTCTTGAGGATATCAAACAGACATTGCACAAAAAGATGCCCACCCCCGCCCCCATCCCTCACCATTCAAAGCAGTTTTCACATGCACTGTTCAAACACTTCCTGATAGCTGCAACTTGTGACTGAGAAGCAAATTGTTAACAACTGTAAGCCTAAAACTCTTAAATTTGAGATAATCACAAATCTCTCCATCTCCAAGACAAAGAGATGGAGACAGAAACAGGGACTGCCAATTGTCTCAAGCCATGGAAGTGTGCAGTTAGAGCAATTTGCCTTTCAAACTGAATAAAATTCTATGGGAACCCTAATCTTCTAAGTTTCTAATTCATTCTGATTTTAAAAAAGAACCTCTCTTCACACTCTTCTCTTAAATGACAGAAAAAACTTGGAGGGACATAAAACTTCATGAAACCAAATTATTTAAATCACATAATCATTCAAATTTAAAAAATAAGAAAAGATAACTGTTAAACAAAAACATGGTCCAAAAGGATGCAATATACATGACATTCAAAAGGTAATTAAAATATTTAAGTTACACAATGTTCAGGACAAAATAAAAGCACTGAGGAAAGCTTGAGAGTGGATACGTGCATATGTCTTAACTGCAACACTTATCACACGTGGTAGGCAAGACAACAACAAAAAAACAACAAAAAACAAAAGGAAAAAAAAAAGAAAAGAAAAAGAAACAAAGGACAAATTGCAGTAAAGAGAATAATTACCTATTTCTGATGGACACAAGCTATTTTTCAGGTAGAAGAGAAGAAATAAAAGACCATGAAACCATGAAATGTCATACTGCATAAAAAATAAAAAGAGTAATAAAAAGTTAACAAAAAAAGTTTTAAAGCACTGGCTCTGATTTATGCCATACATGAAATGCCAAAAAACATTCAAAATTGTCATTGTTCAGTTGCTTTCCTAAAAATTGTTTCATTTTTCTAGATAAAAATGTTCAATGATAATATGATTAACAGAGTAGTGGTATGTATTAAAAATTGTAAACAAGCACTCAAGGCATTAAAGGAAATAAATAAATCATAAATAGGTTAACTTTACCAATGCAATTGGAATATGAACCAACGACCGTGATTTTACTGAAACTTCTCCAAGTCACAAACAAATGCAATTAAGAAACAAAGATTTGTTTAAAATGCCATGCAATTGTTAAATATTTCAGATAATATGAAGTAAACAGACACAGCACTCTCAGTTATGCCTTGAAGGGGGAAGCAGGAGGGAAAAAAAGGTAAATATGGGATCAGAAATGAACTATGAAATTCTAATTGCACATAAAAGCACTACTTGAATAAAAGGTATCAACATTAAAGTTGACGGGGCTTGCTGTTAAGGATAAGAAAGCATCAAATGATCCAGAGTGGAGACACAGCTCAAAGTTGTTCTCATTATAATATAATTAAGTGTTTTGATGGAAAGAAAAATGTGCAGAAATGATATGTTGTAAGAAACATGACAAGGATGTATCGATTCACAAAGAGTGTTCTTCACACAAATAGAATAATGTAAATGCCTTCAATTAAAACTGAAAACTGCATTATTTAGATATTTAGAGAAGACCTTATGTACCAGAAGTCTGTTATGTTAATGCTGAATCAATTATTTTGTCCCAAACAACAATCACAGATCCATAAACAGCAGACATGCCTTGATCTGCCCAGATTATTTTCCTTAAACGAGTTGAAATGTTACTGAACTTTGGATTGCCAAACCTCTACACAAGAAAATAGCAAGGGCCAAGACAGAATCGCAGAGAAAATCTGTTAATAAATGTGTTATAACGCCTGCTGCTTTTTAATTCTTCTACAGCATATAGCATGCCACCTTACCAAGCTGGGTTTTTTGCCTATCCCAAATATACTGAGGAACAAAAGTATTGCAACAAGGGCAAAAAAATTGTGACTTTTCAACCAGTGAACAGAATTTCAAAATTCAAAATCAAGTATAGAGATCAAACGATTTTTTTTGCTTTCAAAAGTACACAATTTTCAAAACAATACTATGACTCTTAAACAAAAATTTCATCAATGTAAGAATAGCACTTGAAAATGAAAACCTCAAAATTGTGTGATATATTATACTTCTCAAAAAAGAATAATGCAATCTGTTAAAAGATAGCCATTTCCAGTTCAAAACAAACTGAAATAAGAACAGTTAGACATTTGCCATTTAAACCTTACAGGTCAATTTGTTTATAACAATTCATGGTTTCATAATTGGCTCTACAAAGTATCCAAAATCATTATCAGTATCAAGTGGGTTTTTTTCCTGTGGTAATTCATTCCAACATTCACTGAGAGTGATGCTCAGTTTATTAACATTGTTTACCGGTCTGTTCGCAATTGCTTTCCCTAAAATGTCCCACATATGCTTGATCGGATTAAGGTCTGAAAACTTAATGCAGGCCAATGAAGAGTGTGAAATGTCGTTCCAGCAACTGATGATAAATGATGGCGGTGTGAGGCTTTGTGTTGTCATGTTGAATGTCTGTATTCTGTGTCGTTGAAAAAAAAGGATAGCGTAGGGTAGAATAGTTTCATTGTAGTAACGATGACCTGTCATGGTGCCATGAATACTGGCAAGTTCTGTCTAATGTTGCTCAGAAATTCCTCCCCACACCATGACGCTACCATATCGGTTGACCTGTTTCACACAATTGTCCTCATATCTCATGCCATCGTATCTCCATCTTCAAACTCTTCCATCAGCGGATGAATCTTTAAATCTGCTTTGCTTTCGTCTGAAAACAGAACAGTTCTCGAACGCGGGGCATACTAGTGCACTTTTGAGCACACCCATTCCAGTTATGTACTTTCAAGGAAGTCTGATAAATTTTGGTAGATTTTTAACGTAAAAAAGTATGTGGGCTGACTTCGAGGTTTTGATTTTGGGGGTATTGAGATAAATGACGTCATTGCTTAACACCCATCAGTGATATGATTGCAAGCAACGTATTCATCGAAAGACAAATTCAAAACCTGTATTCTGCTTTCTATTTCATTCCGATATCTTAATTACTTGAATTTATACATTTTTTACTTTTGTTGCAATACTTCTGTCCCTCAGTATGTAATGTTTTTCCCCTTAAAAAAAAAAAAGGACAATCAGAAAAACATGAAAAAAAGGAACTCACCAAGAAAGACTTCAAGAAATAGTGCAGGTTAACGAAGAAAAATGGGTGAAGATTTAAAATGTGAAAGAAGATCAAGATATGGAGTGATGCTATCAAAAGTAAAACTGTGTGAGGGGGAAAAGGAAAGAATTTGTGGATAATCAGGACCTGGATAAGACAGAGAAGGGAAAAGTGTTATAACCTCTGATTGCGATGTAATAAAATAAAAGGCTTGATTTAATAAAATCACAGATTTTAAAATTCGTAGTAACTGCTATCACAATTTTGTATCCTCAGATTCTCTAGCTACAGGAGGGGGTGGTGGAGGGTTATGACGGGGGCGTAAACTAACAGATCTGCCTATTGTATGGGATGATCCAGGAGGCATTAGGCTGAGAGTATTTTGTGCCACTTCAACAGATGTAGACCCTTCACCACTTGATGCAATGTTGTAGGAGGACACAGTACCTGCATTGGGGATACCTGGGGCCCCATCCCCTCCTCCTCCCCCTGCATTGGACATCATCATGGCTCCAGTGGATGCTGACCTTTGATGACCCCTACCTGGTGCAATGGTGACAGGAGGTGGCAGTTTGGGTCTCTCAGGTGGCGGCATGGAGGGCCTTTCCGTGTGACTTGTCCTATGCTTTTCATGTCTCTCTGCCCCTGCCGGCACATCTGTTTCAGGAGAAGCCAAGGGTGCAGACCGGGGCCATGTCTGGGACGAGTTTCCGTTGCTCGAGTCACTATCAGGTTTTGTTACAGGAGTGGTTGCTGCAGTAACCATTACCGTAAATGGTCTCTCTGGAGGTGGTGGAGGAGCTGGTTTTCTAGATGTTCTCCTTTGAACTGGACTTGAAACTTCAGGACTGAGATAAAAAGGATAATAACTTTTAAAAATAAATGATAAAATAAAAGCTTAAAAGATGCTTTTTATTATATTAAAATACAATCTCACATAATACGAACAAAGCAATTTAATTTATCTTTTTTATTTTTTTGCATTAGCTAATATGTTTCTTCTTTCATTTCAGCTGTAAAACAATTCTGGCGCTGACCGCAAAAGTCCATGTAGCAAAACAGTCTGGGAGTGTAAGATTTGGCATTATTGCCATTATGTACAAAAGGTATAACAAAATTATAGAAACTCCAATCCAACACAATACTGCAGCCAGTTTTACTTGTTAAGTAATTTTACAGCAATCAACTTTTGGTTGGAACATTAACACAAATGAAAAATTAACCCTTTGAACCCCAGATCCCACTAAAGCAGGACAGCTCTTATTTGCCTGTCCTCTAAGATCCTAATGTATAGGGGTGAACAACAACCCTCTAAGTTTGTGAATTCCATTTCAAACCAATTAATCAATTTGGAATTATTTATTGCAGGATTGGAGGCGGACATGATTGAGAATCTTTGTTTAGAAACGAGCCCAGAAAGAAAGTGGCTGAAGTCTTTTCTATGCATGAATAGTGGTTACTTAGTCAAACTTCTCATCTCACAGGAGGCCATGGTAGATTCAGGAAATCAGGGTTCAAAGGTAACTTTCTTCTCAGAAAAAAGAAGCCAGTGATGCTGTGAATATTGTTTTTAATTAGGAAGAAACTTGAAAAGATGACACGAATGAAAATCATTAATATTGCAAATAGGCTCCTGATGGACAACCGATGACAGTTCAATATCATTTTGCCTGTAAACACTGAAGAGGGATGGGCTTCATGGGGAAAAGGCGAAAACGATGGCAAAGAACAGACAATGATGGATGGAACATGTCAGAACCAAAGAGGTTTAGGAATTAAGAATAAGAAGCCAAGTGATTTCAAATCATAACAGTAGTCATCTGCTAAGCCCTGAACAGGTTCCAGAAGGGCTTCTATGAATTCTATAAGCATGTATACTTATCTAAACAAATCAGAGGGCTTACAAAATAAAATGGGCTCTTAAAATTCTACTGAAGAATCTTTCTGAAATTTTACAACCCAACCCATCCCTTGTTGGTTTATGAATTGTGGCAATTTTATTACATTTTGTACTTTAATCTTTGATTTATAGGTAATTTTACAAATGACAGAGGAAGAGCAAATGAGTTCAACAACAAAAAATACTATGAGATCATAGATCGAAATAACTTTATGAACAGCAATTTAACCTTGTAATCCAATCTCAACTTGTTCATTAAAGATTCCTTTTGTTTCTTTTTTTAATCTATTTTTTCCAAACTCCAGCTTCCAGATTCTTAGCACTTCATCATTTAACCACAATCTAAATCTTTGACAGCATTCATAAAATGTTAGAAGAAAATTATCTACAGCTATATGGACAACATGGCTGACACCTGTTGGCACTGAGCTCATGGCTCAGTGAATAGTCTTGCGCTCTCTCTGGTCTAGAGATAAAAGATCGATCTAGTTTCGTTATGAATGGATGTCTAAACATTGGATCTTTTAATGTGTGATTAATCCAGAGTGAAATTCTGAATGACCAGCTCTCAAAAGACCTTATATCATACCACCTCGGTGTTTTGAGCATTCAAGAAACAAAAATTCAAAATGGCGGAGATCAAAATATCAATGGAAATAGGCTAATTTGTTTTCCCAGTGACAGCAGGTATTATGGAAATGGATTCTTGATAAGCAGAAAGTTAATAAGAAATATTCATAGAACATGGACAATTTCTGACAGGATATGTGCACTGCAGCTTGTTTTTGTTTTAAATAAACCACCATCTAGTCAACGTAAGACAAACCTTATCTCTGTCATTAATGTATATGCCCCCACATAACAAAGATCAGAAAAATACCCTGAGGAAAGAGTGATAGTTTACGGCCATCTTAGTAGCACTACAGATGAGCCTCAAAACAAAAGTCTATTATTCATTGCAAGAGATTTCAATGCACAGATTGGCAAATATACAGAAGGAGACACATGTATAGGAACAATTTCAAAGGGGCAAAGAAACAACAACGGACACACTCTTGTGATTCTATGCGAAGATAAAAGATAAATAGCGCGTTCAATCACCCAGCCAAACACCAGACAACATGGACATGACAGGAAACAATATCAACATCTATAACCAGATTGATTATATCTTATGTCAAAAGCGACACAAGCAGTTACTGACAAATGTTAGATCATATGCAGGCACACTTCTGTCAAGTGACCACAGACTTGTAAAGAAGACAAGCTTTGAATTCAAGAAACACAGACTATGGAGAAAAGAGGTGTGTAAAACAGAGACCGCAAAAGATAATATTGAAAACCATACCAACTCAGAAGAGAGAAGAAAAGAGTATGAAGACAATTTAGACATAGAACTAACAAAACTAATCACTGACAGAGGAAACAATGGAAACAAAAACACAGTGACAGCCAGTGTGAGAGAAAAATTGAAATGTGTTCAGGCCATTATAAAAGTCTGGCGAAGAGAGTGCAGACTTTTTAACCAATACCAAACAAAACAAAGAAGATGATGTCAAACAGTCTGCATCATCAAAGCAGCAAAAAGAAATAAGGATAAAAATTCAGAACTCAAATGACAACACTGAAAAGGCATATTTGAAAACAGAAAGGAACAAAGTACTCCATTCCATCAGAAAACAAAAAATCAAGCTACAGAATGAAGAAATAGAATGAAAATTAGAAGATGTACACAGTTCAAATTAAGATCATGCAATGTTCAAAGTGACAAAACTGCTATACCGGAAACAGTTTGAGAACCCCAAAGTCGAGGACCAAGATGGAAATCTGGCAACAAATCCAGACGACATATTGGACATAGTCTTCACTCATTTCAAAAGCAAATTTGTAGACATGTCGACAGATGAAATAACACCATTTAAAGGAGCACCTAAACACTTGACAACCCAATAACTCCTGAAGAGGTTTCAACAGTCTGAGCAATAACAAAGCTCCAGGTGAAGATCAAATACACGCAGAACTTCTGAAATATGGCACTCCACTTTTAGACCAAACAATAGCTGATATATTTAACACAGCCTTCATTAAGCATGAAAACCTAGATAAGCACAGGAGTTCTGACAGCCATCCAAAAACCTGGCAAAAACCCCCTCCAAACAATTTACGACCAATCACCTTACTCAATGCGTTACGAAAAACACTATCAATCATCACTCTTAACAGAATAAGACAGAATGTAGAGGAATACTTGTCAAAGAATCAAAGCAGCTTTCGACCAAACAGGAGCACATCAGATGTTGTTTGGACACACAAATGGATGGTCGCAAAAATAAAGATGTAAATATCAAAATATCTGGCATTGACATGTCCGCAGCTTTTTACACAATTGGCCGTGGTCAGATCCTCAACATAATGAAGACAATTGGTAATGAAGATGAGGTCAGACTAACATGATTTCTACTGAGTAATACACAAATAACTACAAGAATTAATGGCTGTTCAAAATCAAAACCTTTCACAAGCAACATTGGGACTCCCCAAGGAGATAGCCTTAGTCCTGTTCTCCTCACGATCTATTTAGAACACGCTCTTCAAAGGCTCAAGCCATATTACCTGAACCAAATCTCCATACGGAAGAGAAATCTCTAATGAGATAGCCTATGCTGACGATGTCGATTTTATCGGATTCGAATACGCCAACATCAACAAAACACAAGAAATCCTTCAAAAACACCAACTAAAAGTCAACTCAGACAAAACAGAATTCCCATCTCTATCAAGAAAAGAACAAGAGAGGAAAACGACGAAGAAAGTAGGTTCCCTTATGGACGATCAAGAGGACGTTGAAAGAAGAAAACAACTCTCCTCGGCAGCCCTCAAAAAACTAAAACAACTATGGATTAAAGGAAATAAGATCAAAATCCAAACAAAAATACATCTCTACAAGTCTCTGGTAAAATCCATATTACTCTACAATTGCAACACATGGGCACTTACTCAAACCGAAGAAGAGCAACTCAATGCTTTTCTTCGAAAGCAACTGAAAAAGATCCTAAACATGAAATATCCAGTCAAAATCACAAACAAATCATTGTATAGAAATTGTCAAGAAAAGACTCTTTCTCTACAAATATTAGAAGCTCGCTGGAACCTCTTCCGTCACATTCTAAGAAGAGATAAAGAAATCCCAGTCAATAAAGCAAAACGAGCCTATTTCATCCAATGTGGCAAAAAATTCAAAGGGCAACCAGTAAACTCGCTCCCAGTCGTCCTGAACAGAGATTTACTCACGGACACATCAAACTTTAGTGTGCCATGATGATCGTTATTTTATTTATTTTATAGTGAGGCAAGCTGACGGAAGTACTCAAAAGTTTCTAGAATAATCGATACATATGTGACATCATCCATCATCAATTCGGACTCCATTCAATCAACGAGCTGGATAAGATCACCCAACTCCCGCAAGACAGAAAGAGATGGCGAGAACTGACAACTAGAATAAAGAGTGCCGCCGAAGCGTCACAGACGGAGCCCTGGGACTCGATAGGGCTGTAAGTCAAGTATTGAATTGAATTGAATTGAACTTTTCTTGCCATATGTAACAGGTTACATTGGAAATTGATTCGGTGTCGATCAGACAAACAAACAAAGAAAAATAATGAAACATTTACGATATCAAAGTTACATTAATATAACGAAATGGGTAATTATTTATACAGACCACATAAGCTCTCTCTCTCTCTCTCTCTCTCTCTCTCTCTCTCTCTCTCTCTCTCTCTCTCTCTCTCTCTCTCTCTCTC
>JAOYNN010022247.1:0-19063 GCA_025770095.1 Goniobranchus kuniei | reverse complement strand
CTACTACTACTACTACTACTACTACTACTACTACTAATAATAATAATAATAATAATAATAATAATAATAATAATTTATAAGGCGCCTTACCATGTCATTTTTCTTAATTTGGATCCTGCCATCACCAGACGCCTTCTTATTTCTGGAGTTCTTTTCCATTAGCCTCTATTTTGGCTGCAAGATACCCAAAACTTTTCTATTTCCTCCCCTTCAATCTTTATCACATCCTAGCCTTTTCTATGCACTTGTGTGTATCCATGATTTGGTCTTCTTCACATTTAAGATCAATCCTTTTTGTTAACTGTGTTCTTTAACTGACTTAATTAGATTTTCAGTCCCCCTTAGTGTTGTGGCTAGTAATGCCATGTCATCAGCATACCTCAAGTCTCTTATGGGCTTTCCTTGCACTGTCGGTTCATCATAGTTACCTTTCCTGTGGTCATGTTCTACTTCTCTCATTATGCCTTCATTGTAGAGACTGAAAAGATGGGGTGACAGTATACAGCCCTACTTCACACCTTTTTCGATTGGAAACCAATCTGTCATTCCGCATTCCAGTTGAACAGCTGATTGTTGACCGTTGTATAGAGATTTGATCAAGCTAATGAGTTTGGGATGAAAATTTATCTCCTGGAGAGATTGCCACATTCGCTGATGGTTTACACAATCAAAAGCCTTAGAGTCGTCAATAAAGCATGTATGAAGACTGGCATTCACTCGAAATTTCTGGATAATTATGAAATCTCTGGATAATCATGCGTAGATTATTTAGAGTATTGCTGTTTACTTCCCATATGTACAGAGATTGTTCATGAGTTTATGAATTAAGCTACGGCCTACAGCCCTATGATTAAAGAATTGGTGGTTTGTACCCTGGAACTAAAACATGGTGGCTGTTTGTCTTTGTCCTTGAGAACAAGTTATACCGCAAATGGCAATCAGGATCACAGATCTTATTAAAACCCATGAGGGATGCAGATTAAATTGCTGCTAAATGTTGGTAATTACCTTAAATGGTCTACAGCTTCTGTCAACGTAGGTCCAGTCTGCAACAAGGCCTACACACTACATTACAAGGTCTAACTTCGAGATCAAGATTAGAGTTCTAGATAATAGATCTATGATTAGATTAATCTAGGTGGAAGGATTAAATTCCTCAAATTGTCGTTGTTGCTGAGTCTACCTAAATCTAGTTACTTTGAACATTGGTAACAAAGCCATATTTTGGATTTATAGATCTAGATACTAATACTTCTTCATTTTGGTTTTGTTTACTGTTATGTTTAACTAGAACTGCCATCATGAGCTTACCAACTTTCCCAGAATTTAACATTCATGAAGACTATAAGTTGGAAATGCTGCGTCCAAAAATTGGATAACATGTTTTGTTACAATGGACATAACAAACCAAAGGAGGGAAAAGGCAATGTTTCTTCTTCGTGCTGGTGAGGAAATAAATGAAATTGTTATGACTTTAGAAATATGTGAAGGAGAAGATCCTGAGACCTGTTTCGAAAACCTATGCCAAAACTTGATCAGCATTTCCAACCTAAAATCAACAAAAGGATTTAATCTTTAAGTTTAGGTCAGCAACACAATCAGATGGTGAATCAATTGTAGAATATGTTATTTGATTGAGAAATCTAGCCAGGAAGTGTCACTTTCATGATATGAAGGATGAAATCACCAACCAATTGATATTCATAATAAAAAACAGAAACTTGCAGAGAAGAGCGCTCGAGGAATATCTATTGGTCGAGAGAGACTTAAAGCGCTTCAGAGTCGCAATGGCGCGATTCAAGCTGCCAACCCCATGATACAACATATACTTCAGGCAAGACCTGTCAACCATCATCAGACCCAAAAGGGACAACCAAATCACATGGTTGTGAATCGGGACAGATGTCAAAGATGTGGCAGTGCAGAGCATGCCAGCAACAGCACCAAGTGCCCAGCTCGACGCATGTTACAAGTATTCCTTACTTAGACACTATGCAAAATTTTGCAAAACCAAATCTTATACAGTTCAATGTCAGTCGGCGCCAACTCCAAGTCAAAAGGTTCTGGGGAAAACAGCCTCAGACCATCAGAAAAAATCGTCCAACTTTGGGAAGCAACGGGTCCACAATGTTGAAGCTAAAAATGACGACGACACGGAAGAAGGGATATATGTGAATTTGTTCTCTATTGGAAGAAGTAACAATTCTGCTGTTTGTGTTCTCATGAACAATGATAGAAATCTCAAGCTCAATACGTGTATTGACAGTGGAACAGCTGTGAATATTATGAATTAAGTAACTTTCAGTAACTTAGTCAAATCGGGATTAGTCTGTGCTCTTAAAGAGACTAATATCAAGTTATTTCCATACGGAACCAGAATACCATTGACAATATTAGGAAAATTTTATTGTGAACTTGGTCTTGATTCACAGAAATGTCAGATGCCAGCAGAAATTAAGTTTTGGATTCAAGTGAAGAATCTCCCTCTTTATTGGGGAGAGAGACTGCTGGAAAACTCAAAAACCCTGCAACTGACATTTCTGAGGATGAAGATAATAATTTTAAAATTGATTCCATTGAAAAAGAAATTTTCAAAAAGTACACTGATGTTTTTAAGGGAATAGGAGTTTTGAGTTATCCACTACCTGAACCTCTTTTAAACCAACAACTTTGCTGTCCAAGCCATGGCAATTGATTTGTATGGATTACCTCGGTGCTTTCGAAGGGAAGGATTTGTCTTGGTTCCAATAGATCTCTACAGCAGATTTTACAAGGTAGCCATAACAAAAAAAGGGTATCCAGAGATTTTAATGAGTGATAATGCTCAAGACTTTCGATCAATCAAAATGCAGGAGTTTTTACACTCGTGTAACATTACACATCGACTTGTAACTCCACTTCATCCTGCTGCGAATGGCGAGATGGAGTGCCAGTATCGTTCACTTTCAAAGAGAAGGAAAAGGGCAAAAGCCTCAGGTCATGATTAGAAAATTAAAATTTATGACTACATATTTGCATATCGGAATACTCTGCATGCAACAACTGGGATCACTCCAGCTGAAATGTTTTTCAGTCGTGAGATGGTAGGTGTTCATAAAGCTCGTGCATGACGCAGATAGATTTCACAAGTTAAAGACAAAACAGTATTTTGATGCAAAACATTGTGCCACTGAAAGAGATCTTAAAGTGGAAGATCGAGTACTGTTAAGGCAGAAAAAGCAGAGTAAATTAGATACACTATTTGAGAAAAAAAAACATATCGCTTGGTAGAAAAGACTGGAAACAGTTGTGTTATTCAAAAGGAAGGGCAACCTAGTGTCAAGTTCAGAAGAACTAGCACTCATATTGCCAAATACAATGAGCCATATGTTGATAATGATAATCAATGCCATGAAACTAACGACAATGTCAATGGGTCTACCGATATGTTAGAAACTGAAACTTATGAAGAGGTCAATGATCTTTGTGCTGATTTACACAATGATGTTAATGTTGAAAATGATACTCAAAATTTTGAACAGACAAATGATGTTGATTTAAACAGTGATACTTTGAGAATACCTCATGCCAAAAGTCTCGGAGAATTAAGAAAGCCCCACTTAGATTTCTTGATGAATTTTCATTAGACTCACGTGATTCAGAAACTTAATTATGTTTTTTTTCTTTCCTTTATCATCACCTTAAGGGAGCGAAAATTAGAACTATTTTAACTTAAATCTCCTTGTACTGTGTTTCTTTTCAACTGTTTTTTTTCTGTGTCGAATTACATTTGAAAGTGAAAGGGGAGGAAAGAGAGCATTGCTTGCTTGTCTTACTTTAAATCTCATTATTAGTCATGGGAATATTACTACATGTATTGTTATGATGATGTTTTATTATCGTATGTTAGAAAAAAAAGTGTTTCCATTTTGAATGGGAAAAATATTAAGAAGGGGAGTGATGTAGTGTATTGCTGTTTACTTCCCATATGTACGGAGATTGTTTATGAGTTTTATGAATAAGGCCACCGCCTTTGATTAAAGAACTGATGGTTGGTGCCCTGGAATTAAAACATGGCGGCTCTTTGTCCTTGTCCTTGAGAACAAGTTATACCACGCACACAACATATTAAAAATGTGATGTCTTGTCCATCTGTTCTCTCTAAATCCTGCTTGTGTATAGCTTACTTCTTCTTCCATCTTGTTTTCAATTGTTTTCATTATGACTTTAAGCAGAATTTTGCTGGCATGACTGATCAGTGATATTGTTCTGTAGTTAGAGCATAACTGTTAGTCTCCCTTTTTTCGTAATGGTATAAACGGTAAAAAAGAGGCTCTATTAAATAAAATAGTTTGAAGCTTTCTCTTAAAAGAATCAAAAGACTGAGACATTTTATAATCTTCACCAAGGGTATTCCATAAGAAGGGGGCATATGCAAAGAAACCTTTCTTGGCAAAAGGAGTAGATATACAAGGAAGAGCAAGATAGTCTGTAGAAGTGGATCCAAGTGTTCTGGGCTGCCCATGGGTGTTGACAAGTTCACTCAAATATTGGGGAGGATGACAATTCAAGCATATGTAAACAAAACACAATTTCATGAAATCAATTCTTTCTTTAACATTTTATTTTGCCTCTGATATGTCAATAAGATTTTGTATTGTTTCTGGTATATTAAATTAATAATAAACAAACACTACTACTGTTGACAGATTGGTTTCAGCAACTGTGGCAATGTTGATGTCTTGGAGATGGATTATTATGTGGATTGTGGATATACTTCAACAGCAGTTGTTGAACCAATGCATCATGTTGCCTTCATGGATATGGGTGAGTTGAACACTTTCCCCTGAATTGAGTAAATTATTGCTCCTTTTAGGTAGCTCTTGTTTCCTTAAAGTATGCCTTTCATTATTTTGTGTGATTCCATCCTTTTAAGGGGTCATTTTGAAAATTTTCAGGTTATAATATTCCAAACTGGAAAGTTCGATGTCATCCAATGATGACAAACAAACAACTTACATCAGCTGTTCGGGCTCCTGGTGAGAAGCATTTTGTTTTCTATGACACACTTACTTATTCTTCCCTTAATAAAATTTTTCATAAAGTCACTGAAGAAATTCTGCAAGTGCCCGAATCTCTTTCACTCTGTAACAACTCTTTCACTCAGTCTATATCTTACCAACCCTTTGACTTTTGTTTGCCTGCCTACTTAAGTCTTCTATGGGCATCATACTGCTTAATCAAGCAGATCTGTCTTGATAATTTACGAGAAGTCAGATTTTCATGCAGTATCTAGAAATCCTTATCTAGACTTAACAGATCTTGAGACACAGTAAACTTAAAATATAGGTTGGATCAATGAAATAAGATGTCATTTATATCATATCATTATCATTTAGGGAGTTGTAGTTTTTTTTAAGTGACTAAAATTTCCAGTGGTGTTAAATTGTTTTGATTTGGGTTTCTTTTTGAGTCAATGCTCTCATGAAGTCAAAATGAGAGAAATAAAATTGCTAAAACAAGTTTGTTTCATACATTCTTCTTTAAAAGCTGCTGTTCCAGGTGCTTTAGTAATTGAGACTGTAATGGAGCATGTAGCCTTTGAAGTGAACAGGCATCCTATAATTGTAAAAGAAATCAACTTGTATGAGAAAGGGCAGGTAAGGAAAATAAAGGTTTTTACATTTTTTTTTGGTTCAGGCATTGTTTTTTATGCAAAGCCTCAACATTCCAGATAAGACTGATGTTTGGACCTTGGAAAATATAACATTGTATTTTAGCCTCAAAGATATATTATTGAGCTGTTAACTATGAAACATAGTCAATTTCATAACTCCTGTAGCTGACTTAATAATCCACAATCACAATAATATTCTAAAGAGGAACTGCTTAAATAGAAAGAAGATTTTTTTTTCAAGGCAATCCTCATAACTGGGGTTTGAGCACTTGCAGGTATGTATTTTAAAATGGAATTCAAAGACTCCTCCTCCACCAGGTAAGTAAACTCTGTACCATAAAGAGATCAATAAGAATCTAAGAGACGTTCTGAACTTCTCAGTGGTCATGGAAGTATTGCTTTTATTATTTTTTATACAGTATATTTTCAACCTTTTTTTTTATTAGGATTTTGATGAGTTTCACAATTAATATTAAAGCCCAGTTTTAAAGTATCTTTATATCATGTCATATCATATATACGGGTGAATAGGCACAAAGAATCCTTTGAATGCCCAGTTTCAAGAGGCAAGTAAAATGTAACACATAAATCAATCATAATTGAACTAACACCTTACAATTCACTATCAATTTAAAGATTTGAAGCTATTCAGTGATTTGGCATTTTTTGTTGACAAATTGAGACTATTACAGTTGTTTAAAGTTATTTGAATAAATTAATTTTGCCTGATGTTAGATGAGCATCGATTCTTAAATATTTTGAATCTGAACCCTCTGGTGAAGGTGACAATAGTAAACCAAAAAAAATCTGTTGGCTCTACCTTGTCAGTATTATGAACCAGTTAATGAATCTGCATTACATCACCATGAATATGTTTGTACTTAAGGCTAGGCAAATCAAGATATAGAAGCCTTTCTTCACATGATAAATCCCTACTAACTTTGTAGCCCATCCTTGTACATTTTCAGGAGAAATAGACTGGCGTTTAAACAACATCTTAACAGCTTTGAAGCAGCTTTGTGTCCACCCAAGGAACCAGTAATTAAAACATAATGAGATTTCTGTCATTCACTTTCTTCAGACAGATCTCCATGGTCAAGTGCTCACAGAATGCCCTCTTAGGGAACTGTGGCGACGCCTTAAAGATACTGCAGAAGTAGATGGAAGAATGAGGCAGGTTGATGCATTCAATCAGGTGCATTTTGTTTCATAAGTCAGAGAAGCAAAACTTGAAGCAAATATTATTGCGTTAAGTTTGTGCCATATTTTTGGCGCATCATTGCAATCCAGTTTCTTATTCTGAAAAAACTGCTCAACTCTTTAGCCTTCGGTAATATCTTTTCTCCACTCTATTTTTTTCCTTAATCTTTCATCAAATTAAGTTTTAAAGTGGACATTTAAATGAATGGGAATTAGTATAGCTGTCTTATCCCATAATGTATAAGTAGGATGGATTAAAACCTGCTGGAAAAATAAACTTCATACTCTTTGATTTTTATTTTCAGGAAAATCTTTTTAAAAAACGTGGAATTACAATGACAGCCTGTAAATTTGGATTGGGCTTCTATGGTGCAGGAAATGCAGCTAATGTTTCTATTTTTGCCAGGGATGGAACAATATCCGTTAGCCAAGGTGGGGTAGAAGTCGGCCAGGGTCTGTACACAAAGGTTGGTTGGTTTTTTTTCATTAAAAATATTTATTTCAAAATATTTCATAATCTTGTTTACTGTCAATCAAGGTTTGATTATGATTTTATGAAGTTCAAGGGGCTTAGTCAGGCTTACAAATAAATTAGTGTACAGGCATGGATCATCATTGCACTTAACCAAATGTAAATTTTATGACTGCAGGATTTGGTTTGAACAATTCATTAATTCAAGCTTAAGATGATAGACTAAAATTCTCAAATTTCTTGTCCTTTCTTTCTAGAAAATTGTATTTTGTTGATAAAAACTAATACATATTTGGTCTTTCTAGGCTTCTGATGCATGAGTGTTAAAATGCCATGGACTCACAAACTATTTATTTATATGTTATAAAATTTTACCAATGTTTTTTTCAGCACTCAAATTATAATTTGTGTGAAATTCATTTCATTGTGTTGCAAGGTTTCTAAATCAAGATGTAAAAACACCCAGCAAAATCATTTCATCTTCCTGATATTATTGTGTTGTTATTTCTCATCATTTCATATGTTATCTCATACATGATCCTGAACACAAGTTCTCTTGGGCCTCAGTAGTGCCTCAGAAAACTTGTATTTAATATATATATTATTAGTTGGGATTGTCATCAGAAATCTGCTGTCTTTTATTTTCTTTATCAGGTAGCTCAAGGAGTTGCCCATACTTTGGGTGTACCATTGGATATCATTAAGGTGCGGCCCAGCCAAATGCTTATTGCCCCCAATTCTCCTGAGACTGGTGGTAGTACTTCAAGTGAAAGTTCTACCATGGTAATTCATACATATCATTTTTCCTTTTCTCTTACTTTCTCCCAAAAACATCATTTTAAATTGATATGACTAAACTATCAACTCTACTTTTATAATTGGAATCAAATAGTAGATCTCCAAACCCATAAAACTAACTTCTTGACTTGTTTTTCACAAATAAATCTGGACAAATCTCAAGTGATACAATTCTTCCATGAATAAGTGAACATTATGAAGTGCTGATGTTATATCAAATGTCGGACTAAAAATTCTTATGGAAAAAATACATTCAAGATCTGCTTTGTAGAACATATGCCACTCGGTATAAATGGGAAAGAAGTTGATAAAAGAATTTGAGACAACAAACCCCTGTAAAAACAACACAAAATATGGAATTGCAAGTAGGTCAAATTTAAGGAGATAATTAATTTACAGCTTGCATCGAAGTACATAAAAACTACAAGCAGCTTTTTTTTTTTTTTTTTTTTGACTAAATCATAGAAAAAAAGATGATCTATGAAAATGAGAGATTCAACTCATTAAAAAAATGAAAGAAAGACATCTAATATAAAAGCAAACCCAACAAGCTTGTAGGTCAGCTCATGTATTATATTGCAAATATGTTCGAAATAGATAGGGATAACAAAACATTTTGATTTTATGTCAAAAGTAGGAATCAAGAGCATACAGGTACTCCAGATCTTAATGATAATTGAACTGGCCTCTAAAGATGATGCACTAAATAATCAATTTGATTCATTCTTCTTTAGCCTTCTTCCTGAAATAAAATACTAGTGTCAAAGGTAATGAAAAGTTTCCTCAAATGAAAGAAAGAAAAGTAATAAATCAGGAGTCCTGAAATTAGTAACCAACATTAATTTACACAAAGCAGCCGGACCAAATGAATGAAACCCCAGTTAAACTATAAAGATCCTTGCAACAAACTGTGGAAATCTATTCTCTTCTATTTGAGACATCGTAAAACAGAGAAATGCCCAGTAACTTGAAAAATGCTAAAATAATGCCTCTATTTGTGATATGATCATAAAAGCAAACATTTTCTCTACCCAATGCAGTCAGCCATTATGGCATGTCAAATTTTGAAAGAAAGAATGCAGCCCATACGTGAAAAATTTCCCGATGCAGACTGGAAAGAGCTCTGCAAAAGATGCAGTGACAACAAAATTGATCTCTCTGCGAAATCTTCGTAAGTTTTCCTTTGGATCGACATTTTCTGAGGATTCATTGTACCTCTTCATCTAATTAACCCAGACAAATATCTTCCCCTTCATGATAAATGTTGTATCTATAATATGTTCCATCAATGCAATGTTTTGTGTATTTGATGTAGATCTGACTTTTAAATGAAGAATCTGTATGTGTTTGTACTCTAAATGTGTTATTATTAACACTATGTTTATTTTTATTTTATATTACATGTAGGCAATATAAATGTGACAGTAGAGGTCTTAACATTTTTTATCTCAGTAACCTATCTTAACTTATTTTATACCTTATCTATTTTCTGTCATCTTTTATCTTCTCTCCTGCTTCCTCCTCATTCTGACTGACTCAGTTTGACTGAGTATTATTGTCATTCTCTTCTCTTATCTTATCTTTCTCTTCTCTTCTCTTATCTTATGATAATAATTTAAAAGACCAAATATGTGCCTTCCCAAAAATAATAGAAATCCTCCTTTATATGAGTGATCTCTTTTGAAAGAAATATAAATTTTAATCTTCACTAAGGGAAAGAAAGCACACAGTCCTGTAAGATTTATATGATGTCATTCACAGCTTAATGATTTCATTAGATATCTTGGTAGTTTTTCATATCAGGGTTGAGAATTCCTTCCATATGCAGCAATCTTGAGCATTAGTTGAAAGAGAATATAATTGGGTACTCAACGTTTAGAATTGAAGCATAATAATTTGTATAACATAGTCTGAGGAACAAATTAGTACGAAGCCAAATTCTCTGCAACAAGTTTTCAATTTCATCATAAGCAACATTTCAAAATTGCCATCATAATACCATTCTTTCTTGTGAGGTTTGTCAAAATTCATGAAATGGAAAACAATAAATGTAGCACCATACTTTTTCAGTTAGGAATTGAATCCTCATCTTGTTTCTCAAGGAGCAATATTTGTTACTGGTGTCAGAGATGGTGAAACCTCCCTGGCATTTTTCCAAAAAGCTTCATTCAACCATGACAAGTCAAATGTTTTCTTGCTAATGCAATAAGCAGAACACATCTCTTGAGCCATTATCTAGCCACTGAGATCAAACACATTCAGACTAAAGTGATGTTTTAGAGGTATGAAAGTCATTTTCTGAGAGGTCATGTGATACCAGATGGTGACGCTGTTTCCTCTCTATTTGCCCCCATGCAGGAGAAAAGCTTGGATTTTAAGATGAAGAAACATGACCAGCCTGCATAATCCCAAAATCAATAATACCTAAAGACTTGTTGATCAAATAGAAATGTAGCATAGATAGAAGAGTAGAAATCTTATTCAAACTGAATAATGCTAAAAAGATAGCAATATACAAGTTTCAAAAACTGTGATAAACATTCTAATCTTTAGTATGAAACAAACAATTGCTTGTCCCTTGCTGCCTGCTTTGTCAAAATGAAGCCTTGACTCCAGCAGATAATGGTTTTGAGAGCCATGATACCTATTAAATCTTGGATTGTAGAATAATTTCTTGTTCCACCAAGTGAATGGGGTTGGTGCATGCATGGAAAATGGCCTGTTCATTTTGAGACTAAACATTGAGCAGATATCTAGTACTGGAAAACCTTCTCAAACTTGTTTCATTTGATTTGAAAAACCGATGGCTGTGGTCAAGTGTGCTATCTTTGCCTGATGAATATCTTGCTAGTTAACAGTTTGCGTGCATTTTATTTTGACCTATTTAATACATTCTAATTGACCTTGACCCCTTCATCGTTATTAAAAGATACATTTGAAACCTGACATAACAGTTACATTTTACCATACAAAATTTTAACTTTTTTATCAAATTTGAATGTTTCCATATAGTACCATCCTGATGAAATTTCACATAACAGGTGTACGTAGATTGCACAAGGTGGATTCCTTGTATAGAATTATGATCCATGAACAGAACAGCTTTACATCATTTTTTTCTTAAGTGAAATTTGATTCTCCTGGTTGAAATCAACAATCTTACATTAAAGAAAGTTTGTTTTTAATTCACCATTGTTTTCCTCGGTGAAATTTGATTCTCCTGATTGAAATCAACAATCTTACATTAAAGAAAGTTTGTTTTTAATTTAGATTTTTATCTTCCAACTGATTTAGCTTTGTTGGACCCAACCGAAAACCAAAATATTCATACTTCACATTTGCTGTGGCTGCTGCAGAAACAGAAGTTGACATTCTCACTGGTGAATTTCAGATCAGGAGAGTTGACATAATGGCTGACTATGGAGAGAGGTAGGCCTAATAGATTTCACTATCAGTTTATGCTTGTAAAATTCAAGCTTTATTTTTTTCTTCCTAAATGATCAGATTTGTTATTTTTAATCTTTCAAATGGCAGAAACAAACTTTTAAGTGAAATACTTAGAGAAAAAATCTTGGAAATAGCCTACTAGGGTTGCTAAAGAATAAATTGAATTGATTGCAAAAGAATAATAACAGTTTTAAAAAGACCTGACCCGCTTTGGTCACCAAATGTAACTTCTTAAGAGTTAGAGAGAGTGCCAGATAGATGGGGATAAAGAAGACTGAGCTGGAGATGAAGTATTGAAATCAAGGAATACATCAATAGAGACTTCATCAAAGCATGAACAAGTCACAAAGGTCACAGAATAATGAACATTGTCATGAAATCTACATCCCGAAAGGGACACGTAGGCCTATTGTAGATGGACAATCCTACTTACAAGAATCTCTCTTTTTTATCTTTTTGTTTTCTCCATATTCAAAGTAGAATATTGATTTTTACTGATGATGGTTTGAGATGTAATCCAATCACCATTTAATGTTGTATACACTTTATTGCAGCTTGAATCCAACTATAGATATAGGTCAGACTGAAGGAGCATATGTTATGGGCTTAGGAGCTTTTCTGTCAGAAGACATCATCTTTGATGAGCAGTCTGGTTGCATATTGAATGATGGAACTTGGGTTTGTATATCATGAAAGAATAATCAAGTCCACATTTCTTTTCTGCAGACTGACACTTTCTGCATCCTGTCTTTGAGCTTAAAAATCTAAAAAGTTTGGAGATCTGCTTAACTTGTTTCACACTAAAATCATAAAATGTTGTTGGGATCTCAGTTTACATGTTGACAATATATTGTGACTGAAAAGGTGTCTAAGTAAATGATAAATGAGTCTCAGATTATTTTGTAATTACAAGTTGACCATTGAAATGTGCATTTAAGATCCAGACAAATGAAGTAATGACATCTCCTTTGGCAAAGAACTCATCAACATAATCCCTGACCTTTTGAATAGCAAGGACAAGGCCAACAATAGTAAACTGATGAATCTGCTTAATTAGCACACCCCATCAAGACACACACATTCATGAGGCTGAATGCCACTGGGCAGAAAGGAAACGGTGAACATTTAATAAGTCAGACAATCAACAAAGAAATATTCAGACGAAACAACAAAAATGAATTCTATTACTACTGTTTGATCGTTTTATACTTCTCATGGTAGGCCTACTCGTATCCTTGTGATAACTCTTAGCATTGATTTATTATTTACTTTAACATCATATTTTTGTAATAGCATACTACTGTGATGCTAGTAAGGTCATTAATTTTAGTTAATTTAAAATGAGAGTAAGGGGTCAAAAAAGCATAAGAACACTAAGACAAAACAAACAAGTAAATAGACACCAGAAAAAATGTTATTCAAACTGAGCCAGAAATTAAAGTCTTAAAGCTTAAAAGAAGTGAAAAATATTATTTCCTTTAAACTCATTCATGAAACTGATATTTTATCCAGTACATGATATACTTTCTATACGTTTTGAGGTTTTTTAAAATGTAACCGTCAGATGTATAAATAGATAGATCAACTGAGAGACATACAGATGGAAAGATAAGTTGACAGAGAAGAATAGAAAAATAGAAAAGTATAGATGTATTTGTGTTTCAAATTCCCAGGAATACAACCCTCCAACAACCAAGGATATTCCTATTGATTGGAGAATTCACCTACTCCCAGACAGTCCCAACCCAACAGGCGTTCGAAGTTCAAGAGGTAAATTGTGATTTTCTAAACTTTATCTTGAACAATGTGAATATGCATCTTGTTTACCTTGGGTTATAGGATAACAGTCAAAACCTAGATAGAATTTATTATTAATTACTGATACTTTATGCAAACAAAAAACAATTTTGTTCACTTTGAATGATCTGAAAAACCCCTTCATCTTTGTTGGCAATTCAATTTTGTATTAAAAATATTCTTGAAAGACTTATTCCTGCTTTTTGTGTATGTGTATGAGTTAATGTGCATTTGTGTGTACATCTTAATGTGTATTTATTGTAATTAGGGTGGGTATAAAGACATCACAAATGTAGTGGAGGAATGGTTTGAGTGTCATCTAAGGTTATGTAGCACGCAAGGACTTAAGCAGGTAAAGAAAGTGTGTCAGTCTGCAGGAAGTCGAGAAATAGAATTGTAAAAGGCTAACTTTTTAACTTGTTTCAATTCAATTCAATTCAAACAATTCTCTGTTGTCGGATATCTAGTATAAATTCATTGCAGAATTTAGTTATTGCACGTGATAAATACATTTAAAAAGAAACAAGCTCTGTAGTGCTTATCCTTCATGGTCGGGGTAAAGGGGTAACAACTTATAAATACCTCTCTAATGTGAGCAGTAATATGTGTGGTCACCATTTATAAGTTCATCTGGGTTTTTTTGTGGAACACACAAATAATTGTCCAAGTAAAGTGGTCAATAAGTCAATGGATCCCCTTGCTTTGCTGTTTTGATTGATAAATAATATAAGGACAAATGCATAAAGACCAGATGTGTAAATTATGATACCAAATATATATGACTTCAAGAGAAAATTGCAAAGGAAATTATCTTAACACATCAGATCTATCCTTTTGTAAGACAACATATATGTGGATATAAATATAAACACACAAGATTAGCTCTGCTTACCATGTTTTTAGAATTTGTAGCCTTAGAAATTTATGTGGGTAAAGTTTATGGTTTTAATCTAAGGATTTTGAATCATAGTGGGGATGGTATTTTCATTTCAGCTGTGGGTGAACCACCAATAACTTTGTCTGTTGGTGCCCTGTTGGCCAACAGGTTGGCAGTTCATTCTGCTAGACGTGATCTCTTTAATTCAAAACAATTTATGACTACAGGTTTGTCTTTTTACTTTACATTCACAATATGATGCTTTTTAGATCAATCTGATTATGCAACAGATACAAGCCTTTTAAAGATGAGACCTAAGGCATTTCAATGGGTCCAAGCTGTAACCCAAATATTTGAAAGTGTGAACAGAAGGTTTAATATTTGTACACCTGACAGACTTTTGAAAAATGTACTGCAGTATATGATGCTAATTAGTTGAAATTTTCATGGACATTTCAACTAATTAGCATTGTGACAGAAACATATTTAGTCTCTCATTAGTATGGTATAGCAATAGCTTCAGTAAAGAATTATCAAAATCATATCTGTAATGTTGGTCAAATTTAGAGGGGAATTTGACTCTTCACAAGATTGCCTGAAAAATAAAAAATGGTTGAAATGAGTCATGTCATAAAATCAAGGACAAAATTTCCCTCAGAAAAGTGGATGTCAGAAGTTGAAAATAAACCTCATACAACAAATGAAAGCTGCAAAATTTACAGAAAATAAGTTCTTTGCATTGTGTATTCTTGAAATTTAGGGAACTGAAAGCCTTACTAGTATACGTACAAAAATTTGTCAGTTATACTCATATAAGCCCTGACGTGTAAAAATTGGTACAGAATCAAGACAATACATGTATATTACTTTCTCTTTTTTTCTTTTACAGTGGCTCCATTCACTGTGGAAAAGGTGCAACAAAGTGTGGGACTTGTCATTGAAAATTTGTCTGTGTGACAGAATCTGTCATAATATGGAATTTAAGGAAACAAGAAATACCACGTTAAACAAATTATAGAATTGTTCTTACCTCTGAAAACAATAATGTTAAGATATTTACTTTTAGGTTATTCCCTGAACAGTTCCTCAACTTTGTATTCAACGTCCTCAAAATTTGTATCCATTCAGTTACTTAATGTTGGTATTGCAATATAGTGAATAAATCTAGACCTTTTTTTTCCTGCGCCTCTTCAGTTATACTCAATTTTACTGAGTCTGTCGGTTTATGTGAAGAAGAAGAAGACTCTATTCAGTGGATTTGGAATACAGAAAGTAAACTTTTGAAAGACATAATTCAACCAAAGTAATTAGGAGTTACTTATTTTTATTGATTTCTTCCTTATTTTGGCCCACCCACTGTATAGTCACTAGTCACCTCAATCTGGGAAGCTCTTCTTTCCAATACTCTACTAACTTCCTCTTTTTTCTATTGCTTTAGATTAATTAACCTTCTAGGTAATTGATATTTTAGATTCTTGTTCCAGCATTGAATGGGTCTTTTCCTCAATGTTGGTACGATTAATGTCATAAGTCATCCTTTACATTTAACTAATCTTTTTGGATCTATGTAAGCAGGGTCTTTCTTCCATATGTATTTGTTCTTGTTTGAGGATATGAAGCTTGAAATCTCTACTGATAAAAGTGTTTCATTTAGTCTTTTACAGTGTTCTGTTTAAGACAGGCTCAATCGGCCAGAGTGAAAAAACCCCAGGTTTCCTCTTCTGTGAGTGATACAGCCATGTGTGGCAATTCTTCTTCTTCTTCTTCCAATAATTTGGAACCACCATGGGTGTATTGTCGCAAACTGTGTATACAGAAAGCATGTTAGCACGACACAGTGAACATTCACAGAGATGGGACACCAAAAGCAAGTCTGTCTTTGAATGCTTGTATGGTCATGAGAGTGACCAGATTGGCAGGTAGATCAATCCATATATGGGAATAGCAGATGGGAGAAAAGATTGCTGGTGGTTTTTTAGTCTAGAAAATGAAATTTTGATAACACCATTCATGGCGTCTTGTAGCCTTTTTTAATTGAATTAGATAGTCAGATGGAAATTCAATCAAATCATGCATAATTTTGTACAGCATGATAATCTTGGCTCTTTTTCTGCTGTGTTCTTAAATTGGCCACTGTAAGTTTTCTATTATTTTGTTGACTCTGCTGGGAGTCCTTTGATTGCTGACAACAAATTTCACCTTTTCAACCGAAGCTTTGTTTTTTGTGTTACTGTGTGCCAAGTTATAGATGCCTACTCCATCATTTTTCAAACCAAAGATAAATAGCACTTAGCTTTTATATGAGATGGACATGGGCTGATGATCTGGTGGAAAAAAGCCTTGATTTTGTTTGCCTTTTTAGTGACAAGTAAAATGTGATCATTCCATGATGCTAATTGTCGTTCCAAGGTACTTTGCCAATTTCACAGAAGCAAGAGTTGTTCAATGTATTTTATACGCAGTGATGATCATAGTTTCTCCTACTACATCTGCAGTTGAAGTTTTCAATTGATTTTTGCTATCTTTTTTTCATATTCAGGCTCACAACTACAAGCATGATACAGAAAATAACATAAATGAATTGTGTAAGGCAAAGTCATCTACAGACGAATATGATCTGCACACTGTGTTGGTTCATTTAGGCTCCTTAATGCCCTTTTGTCCTGGCACTTGAAAATGGGGTGAAGTCTTTCTTACATAATTCATTATTACTGGTAATTACTTTACCCATATAAAATCAAGATCTAGGAATGCAACCATGTGGTGTAACTTACATTTTGCCTCTTAGGTTTCTCTTTTCTTGTATTAACTTTTAAGATGATGTATGTCTGCCCCAGAACTTGATGTAGAATTCATTATCCTAAGGTCCGTGATAAACCAAGTGAAATAAATGACTTAAATTGTATCTCTTTCCACTGTTAGGATTGACTGAATCTATGCCTGTGTATAAGAATAGTATATTTTGTGAGAGAACTCTATTATCAAGATCACATGAGCAGAGACATATTGCCAGCTTTTGGAAAAGTTACGCACTTTTGACACCGTGTGTCAAAGTTAAAGTCCATCTCTTTTCTTGCACAAATATCCTCTTAATATTACATGAGTGAGATAAGAAATTTAACTCCCATTCCTTTCAAATAAGATAGATATAACTTATTTTAAATTTTTATATGCATACATCATGAATTGATTTTTTCATGGGATTGTAATTCAATATTTTAAAGTGATTCCTAATTTCCTTGTGATGTATACCAATATATATTTGTTTTTCAATTATTCCTTTTAGTGTCTTAAAATGAGTTTTTTGCATTTGTTAAAGTGCTTCGAACTTCTTTCCATACGGGGTGAAACGCTACATAAAAATTATGTATTATTATGATATTATTATTATTATTTTATTATTATTATTATTATTATTATTATTATTATTATTGTTATATTATTATTATTTCAGGTAAAAGGTCACCAGGCAAAGACTTTTACTTTGTGTCATTATTGCAAAAATACAAAGCCCATATTGTCTCAAAAGCTTTTAATCCCCCTTTGTTTACTCTTTTTCATGAAGCTGAAAGAATTATGACAAGCTATAAGAGACTTGCTTTTAAAGAATGAGATTTTTTTAACCTTCATAGTAAACTTTTTCTTACAGATCATCCTTGAAGTTAAACTTACATTAAGCTCTTTTGTAAATTTTTGTTTTTGAAAATACTGAATGAAACCTTGAGAATAATAAAATTACATTTGTATTTTTAAAGAATTTGAATTTTACCCTTTCATTTCCTGAAGGATGATCTTCTGGGATTATTTCAAATATCATTCTTAAACCTGTCAAATTCAAAGGTGAATCTTAATGTACAAGGTTCACTTTATTTCAAAGTTGCATCATAAAAATGAAGACCTGATCAGGCCTTGTGAAGATGAAACAAGACGGCTCCCATTCTATTTGATTTAATTCATCTGATAATTAATGAAAATCATACCACTAATTTAATTAATCAGTATCGGTGTTACTTCATATATGTTTACTAATGCTGCAATAAACAGATATTAAATTCTTACTTCAAGTGAGTTGTAAGCAATTTGTTTAATCTTCATTTGTGGATCAATTGTAGTATTGATTTTGATTAGGACTTCCGTATATCTTTTCTGTTCTTGGCCTCATTTACTATTCACTGAATGAATAATTTTTACTAAATGTTACTGTCTTCATCTTTTGTAATCCCTTTTCTCTCTCAATTTTTCCAATCATGTCACCAAAATCAACAGAGTCAAAAAGATATCGACAACAAAACAAAAAGACTGCCATTAACAATCTGAAAATAAAGTAGTTGATCGGTTTAAAGTACTTTTTCCTTACTCCTTCTTTTACATAATGTGATATTAATGTTCCTTTTTCTCACCATAGCCAGTACTTGTGATTGATTATGTACTAACTAGACAAGAGGAAGAGGATATGGCATCTGCTTGGAAGACCGTCATATATTTAACCTCGACTTTGCCGATGATATTGCAATATTGGAAACAAGCAATAAAAAGCTACAAAAATGTACGGAACTAAAAAGAAATGCAGAGAGAATAGGATTGCGCTTTAATGCCAAAATATGTGAAGTAATGTCAACACTGGAAAATGATGTAAAAATCAAAATTGATGGTGAGGAAATAAAGCAAACAGATGCCTCCACATACCTCGGAAGTAAAATCAGTAGCAACAGCAACGCAAATGAAGAGATCAAAATAATAATCGGAAAGGCAAATGCCGCATTTGGGAAAATGGCTACAATCATGACATCAAAAAGCATAAATCTGAAAACTAAAA
>JAOYNN010022246.1:0-26522 GCA_025770095.1 Goniobranchus kuniei | reverse complement strand
TATATTTCTTTGGTTTTATCGTCCGTATTCTCCTTTATTGTATAGTTTTATCGTACGTTTTTTTTTTAAACTCGTTTGTATTCTTATATGAGTATTCGGAATATAGTTTGTTGTTGTTTGATGCTGTTGATGTAGTAATACTCTGATATGAAGAAAGTTTACTGAACCTACGTTGTTTTCATAAAAAATCTTCTATTATTATATGTATACATTGTGTTTCGGAGTGTATGGTTTTTTCCCTTCTCTCTCGTTGTTTTCCAGAACCAGTGTGATCTGTATATTCCGTTTGTCTGGTTTACTTTTACGGAGAATATAGATAACACCTCATAGTCTGAAAAAGCAAAATTCATCTGTTTTTTTTTTTGTTGTTTTAACCCCGAAGAAGAGGAGGAAGAAGATGACATATCCATGTTTGTATTTTCCGGAAACTTTACGGTATGTACAGGTGTATCACTGTATATTCCGTAATTTTACGGAAAGTACGAATAACGTCTCGATATTGGCCTGTAAGATTACGGAATATACGGACGATTGACCTCCAAAAGACTCAATATTCCGAAAAGTTACGGAATATAGCAAAAAGAAGACAGAACGGATAACGCCCCTCTACGTTAACCTTGACCGGTTATCGTGATACTTTGGGACGTATGCTCCGAAACATTACGGAAACTTACAGATATCTACCCCAAAAATAGGGTCTGAAGTGCTGATATGACAAGATTACTCCGAAACGTTCGTGACATGTCGGAGAACTGGAAAACTAACCCCAACACCAACCCCAAAACCCAGCGACGAAAGGCAAAGTCCGAATATTCCGTAACCTCAAAAAGTAAAACGTCAAAATTAAAAAAAAAAAGCAATGTATGAGGGGGAGAATAGCGACCCCATGCCAGGATGGTGTCGCTGGGCGTTGCTGTGTGAGTAGTTAACCCCATGCCAGGGGGGTTTTCAATCTTTATTTCTCAAAATCAAACATACAAAATCGGAGCATCAATAATACATGAATATAATGGTAAAAATCTTTGGTTAACATGGACAAAATCAAGCAATAAATTATAAGATAAATAAGTCTCGGAATGGCTTTGAATTTACAGGCAAATCACTTTTCTGTGGTAAGATCCGCACGTGAAGCAGTAGTGAAAGGTCCCTTCGTACATTTCAAATCTCGACATCAATTTCTGTGTGCCTTCGTCGAGGTTTTGTTGTTTTTCGACCCTGGGGGCGTTCATTTGTAGGCATCTAGCGAGGAGTAAGTCGTGTTCCAGCAACAAAGCATCCTCCAACGCGTAGACGTCGCTGCAATAGTCGTCCAAGTCTTTCTGTTCTTTCTCCAAGAATTCCTGTCGATTTCTCCATCTTTCGGCCCATTCTGCGACGTCTGCGGGCATGTTGTTTCGTTGAGTCTCGGAAAGAAGATGTCTGTGTTGTCTTAGTCCTTCGTGGAACATTTGCTCTCTCTCGAACTAATCCGCTGTCTCTTCCCTCATTTGTCGGTTTCTATCGAGCCATCCGTTGATGTTTCTCTCCTGTTTTTGTTTAATGTCGTTCGCTCAATTTTGAATTTCGGTAACGTCCAAATCCCCATCGTAGTCGTCGTCAACGTATTCGTCGTCTGCTGCTGCTGCTGCTGATGTTGTCGGAGGGTTTTCGGATGGGTCTGTTGGGTTATTTTCCCCATTTGTTTCGTTTTCGGGCGCTTGTTCTTCTTCTTTGTCTTCGTCGTCGTCCCCCTCGGCTACGGCCAATATAGTCTGGAGCGCTCTTTCTAGACTTTCTTTCTCGGAGCTCGTCGATGGTTTATTGGCTCTATCTTCCTCCATTTCGCGGACGAATTCTTCTCAGAACAAACGGATTTCTTCGGAGGCTTTGTCGTCGCTAGATTGCAAGAGAGAGTCTTCGTCATCGGAGTCAATCTCGGAGCTAGAGGTTTCTTCGTCCTCATCTACGGAATATACAAAAATTAACCCAAAAACAAATTAGACTCTCTCTCAATACGACTAGATTTATAAAGCCTAGATATAGAGCCTTAGATATAGTATATTATAGTATATGTTAAACTTAAAACTTACCTGTCGCATAGAACAGAAAAACACAATAATAATCCTCGGAAAATCACAAGATATAATCCACGGAAAAACTAAAACACACAATAATAATCCTCGATATATACTTACCGCTTTGGGGATACAGGATTTCTATCTCCGCTCGAGCGCTTTCCAATTCTTCCTTGATATACCATGTTACAACCTGTCTTAGGCGCTCTGCTGTATGTTTTTTCGTCTCAATTCCGGAGGCTTGTTCGAGTTCCAGGTGAAAGAATCTCGACATAGCTTCCCTGAGTTGTGTGGAGGCGCTTTGGTTCCCCCTGCGGATGGCATAGGGGCTAACACGGAGTTTGGGGTTGTCTTGGTCATTGGTGCCATTGTTAGAGAGGATATTGTAGTATAGTATAGTATATTGGGGAGAGCTAGTGTTACTGGCGAAGCGAGCGAGTAAGAATGACTATCCTAGGGCTTCTTAGCGTATTTATACGGGTTTTTCTTATCTCATCTCTATATTCGGAGTTAAATCACGAATATACGCTGATAAGACGCTATTATCCGAGGAAAACCCGATACCTCGGACTATAAGCGACAACAGACGAATATATCGAGTATAATCCGTGAAAACCGTTGAATCTCGGAGAATAAGCGACAAAAACCGAATATATCGTATATACTCCGTGAAAACCTCTCATTTTCGGAGATTCGTAGACAACGGACGCTTTTATCGCGTATTAACCCGAGAAACTCGATATCCCTCGGTAAATCGTGGTATTTATCTTGATAATGGGCCTAAAATAGCTCGAATAGGTCATGAACGCGGTATCGTGTGTTATACCCCGAAAAAACGCAAACATTACGGAATATAGAAGCTAACGGGCCTTGACACGGATTGCAAGCGTCCGACCTTGTACTTTATCGAGATATAACGAAAAGAAGAGGACAAAACGGAGTATAACCTGACCGACCTTGTACCCCACGAAAATACCGAGATGTAGAGCGATATACGGAATATAATATAACCCGACCTTGCACTCACGATAATACCGAAAAAGAGAGTAAAATACGGAATATAAGCTGATCGACCGTGTCCTCGTCGAAATTATCTGTATATACCGTAATATAGAGTAAATACGAAAAAGTAAGTCGGAAGACCAAGCTCTACAATATATTACCGAAATGTTGACTTAATACGGAAAAATGCCATAATACTCCGAGATCGACGAAGAAGGGAAAAAACGGCAAAGATTATATACTCCGAGACCTCAAAAACGTAGATGAGCGTATTTTAAAAAAAACCAAATATTTGTGGGAGGAGTAGCGACCCCATGCCAGGATGGTGTCGCCGGTGTTGCCGTGTGAGTGGTAACTCCATGCCAGGATGGTGTTAACTGGTGTTGGCGTGAGTGTACTGTGTAAAAAACCAAAAAAAAATGTTCATCTTTATTGATTCAATTCACATTTTCATATACAAGATATCACGGAATAAAATTAAGCATAATAGAATGATATATATATATATATATATATATTATATCATGGGTAAAAGCAAGCAAGCATAATAAATACAATGAAAGACTGTAAAAATATCCAGAAAATAAGTCTCGGAGTGGCTCAGCATAAACCAAGACGACGTCTCTCAAATTCCCAGACGTGCCAGTCGTGATATCCGTCGCAAACGGCGCAATAATGCCAGTTTTTGGCGTATTCGAAGTCTATCTTGAATCTGGCGATTTCGGCGTCGTATCTCTCCTGTTTTTTTGGCCAATGGGGCATCCATTTCGGCGTATTTGCTCTGGATTTCGTCGTGTCTGTTGTGATTGGTCTCTTCCATCGTTATCACGGCTTCTATGTACTGTCGGAAGGCTTTTTCTTCGTCACTGAGGTATTGTTTGTTGTTGTTGATCGTTTTCGCCCAAGCTCGGTCGTTGTACGCTCGTTGTTCTTCGCTCTGGGTCGTCTCGTCGTCGTCGATCTTTTTGTGACGCTCGGATTCTGCCAAATCGTTCGTGGCATCTCGGATTTTCAACTTCCATGCTCTTATGTTATATTTCTGTTTGCGTTTTAGGGCTACGGTCCAATCCTCCCAATTTGTTGTGTTGACTTCCTTTTCTTCGTCTTCGTTAGTCGTCATGTTTTCCACTTTTTCGTTGATAGCGGCCATCTCGGTATCTTCTGGCTCTCCTTCATTATCCGCGATGTTTCCGCTGTCTTCTTCTTCCTCCTCGGAATCAGAGTACTCTACGAGCCCGGTTTTCCCCCATACTGGTGGCGATGGCATCTCGGAGTCGGTTGGAGTTTCGTCGGTCGTAGTGGATGGAGATGTCGCGGCATCTGAGGTGTCAGAGTCGTCGGAGGTAGTAGTCTCCTTGGTACTACGCACACGCTGCAAAATCACATATTCGGGATCGATGGGATCGCTGGCGTCGCTGTCGGATTCATCGGTGTCGATAGACGAAGGATACTCTAAGTCAGTCCACGTAGAATCATCCGAATCCTCGGAGATATCGGCGGCTACGAAAAGAAACAACAAAAAAGAAAAGATTATGACTACCTCCCCTAGATGTATGAGATTAGATATATAACTATAGTATATTACGATATTAAGAACTTACCTCCATCGCATAACACAACACAACACAGAAAAACAAAAGAAGAATATAATATATCCTCACCCGTAGGGAATAACTTCTGGTTTCTCACGAGTTCCGTTTTCATTAGCCATGTGGTCACTTTTTAGAGTCGGTCGGTGATTTTTCGCCGATTCTCTGGGTCTGTACCTTTTTGGAATTCTGCTTCGTACAGAGTGGCGAGAGCAGTCCTAACGAGAGCAGTAGTAGAACAGGAGCAATGTCTGTTTTCGTCTTTTGTTCCCCTGAGGGCATAGCATGGGCGAGTATGTTTGGGAGCTCTAGGGGCCATGATAGAGAGAGGTTAGAGTGTTAGAGTATTATAGTGTTATAGTACGAGAGCAGAATGAGCAGCCAGCGAAGCCAGAGAGTAATATGACGAGTCTGGAGCTTCGGCTCGTTTTTATTTTGATTTTTCTTATCTCATCTCTATTCTCGGAGTAACATCGCCATAAACCGAGAATACCTATAATATACGGTATTATAATTTTCATCTATATTTCGGAATAACATCGCTATATACCGAGAATAACGTCCGCGATCTTGTCTTTGCAGATACAGCATATGCAACGGAGACGAGAAAGCATAGTAACCAACATGTCTCCGTCGCTAATGACATACTCAAAGAGACGCAGAGAAAGGCCGAAGCCGGATCGGATGTTAAGCCGAAAAAAGTTACGCAGACAGAGTACACGTCTTCGGGCTATCACGTCTTCGGAGATCCCGAAAAACCAAAAGTGTACATCAAGTCGGTGCGACAGATGCCCGACGTGCAACAAGCCTTGTTCTCATTCGACTTGTCTTTCGAGAAATTCGGGCTGTACGTCAGTCATACCGCGCCGTTTGAAACCCCTGACGACATTGCAGAACAGCCCGAGGTGAAATCGATGAGGACGAAGGCTAAATCGGCACAGAAGCAGGTAATGCAAGTTATCCATAACGTAGAACAATACCTGCGACAGTCCCTTTGAGGACTCCGTATCTGCGATTTGTGCACCTCCAAAATAGCGCAGTATAAGATCTGGGTAAAGAAGAGCCAAGATTCCGACATGCTGATCGCTATCTGCGAGAGGTGCAGTACGAGGACTCCGGCCTACGTCTCGAGCCGAAAACCGTTATACGGTGGACTCGTAATGAGTCTCAAGGCGAACACGAAGATGGTAGACCTGGAAAAGCATCCGTTAGACGCTCAATGCGTTCGGTATATCATCAATAGTGGGGCCAAAAAGGCCAATTACTCCAAGTTAAAGGAGATGATCAACGTTCCCGAAATGACACCGGCCTCCGCGGACATCTTACTGCTCACGAAATGTGAGATCAAACAGATCAAGGCGTGGGGATGTCCGTTGGACTGCTCCACTCTGGACCAGTACTCCGAGTTTATTCGGAAGAGAATCAAACAGTGTTGGCCGGTTCACCAGTCTTGCGTCGCGCTGGTAAAAGACGACGACGGGCTAGAAACTCCTATGTGGACGGTCGCGTATGAGTATCCCGGATACGAAAACAAACCCGTGTTGAAACCTCACAAACACGAAGATGAGATGGTCGATAAGCATCCACTCGTGGAGAAGATATTGAAAGTCCTGAAAAATCCGACAACTACCGATCTCAATAAAGCTCTGAAAAACATGATAGACGGTCAACGAGTCGGAGTGTACAACGACTCCGTAGTCATTCTGAATTGGGATATTCTATGGAACAGATACGGCCGAGAACTCATGCAAAACAAGCACAACTTTCAAGGCTATGCCCAAGAGGCCTTTCAACCGTTACACACGAAAAAGAAGACGAAATCGACGAAGAAACAACAGAAAGCCTCGACTGAAGACGATAGTGACAACGAACAAGAACAAGAACGAGAAGAGACTCCGACAACGACAACAACGACGCATGACAGTAGTACCAAAGAAACCCCAAAAGAGACCTCCAATCCTCTGAAAGAGACTGAAAAAGAGCCTAAAAAAGAGACAAACCCCAAACCAAAAGAGCCAAGCTCTAACCCAACAAAAGCGACGACAAAAGCCTCCTCCCCAACACCGCCAGAAACTCAACAAAAAGACTCGACGACGAAGACGAACGAGAAAAAAGGACCAAAGACAAAGTATACGAAAAAGAAACAACCAAAGCCACCAATATCTAGAAGATCATATCGGACGACGAAGAAGAAGACGAAGAAAAAAACGAAATCGACGAGACGTTAGAAGATGCTAGGGTTACCAAAATCATGGACAAACCGAACACGGACAGTTCTGACAACGACGACGACGGATTAAGATTCGACGAAGACCAAGAAATATCGACTGCCGTACAGAGTATATTATGATTTCCCCTTTTCACCCAAAGTTGTTGATTGATGTTCCGAGAATAATTCATTCATTCATAGTATTGCTGCTCCGTGCCAATTGTATTGTTACTTCGTGCCAACTGCTTATAACTGTATATATATTATATACATTGACTTTTTGCTCATGACTTCAGACTCCCTTGTTTTACACTTAATTCCGAGTTTTATCTTATTCATTTATACCCAGCATATCACACATCTCGCCCTATGTATCATTGTACCACCAAGCATATCATACATCTCACGTCTTATACCTCATGGTTTTCATGCTCCCTATGTTTTACACGATTCTTCACTACTACGTATCATTGTACCATGCATATCCTCCTCCATCTCGCATATCGTTTTTTACCCTGCTTATATTGTAATGTACTGTATATGCACACAAATCCATTTTTCTACTGTTATTGCTTGTGTTATGGAATAAAAAATTTTTTAAAAACTTGATTTTGGTCATTTTTTTAGGTCTCGGAGAAGACAGAGATGTATGTATGTAGTTAGCTGTTGTGGGTTGGTTGTTGCTAAGTTTCTTGATCTCCGTAAAGTCTAAGAGTATTCGGTATACTACTCGATAACATATGACACATAATATAAAAGCCATTTGGAAGCTACGATCATACCATATCACTACCAGCATACGCACGATATACGTCTCAGATATCATGGCACCCACGGCACAAAGAAAGACTCTACTCTATACCGGCGATGAAAGCCTACCACTGGCTCTCGCCGTAAAGAACAAAGTACGCAAAAACAAACCAACAGGGCAACCACGAAAACCAAAGCAAACTACTACACCACCACCAACACCAAAAACACCAAAGGTCGTAACAAAACCACGAAAGTACGAGGAGAAGGATGTAGAGGAAGAAGAAGAGGAAGATATCGAGATCTCAGAAGACGAGGACGAGACGAAACACAGAAAAGCATGCGATGCTATCACAGAATACGGAGGTAAACATCTGTACAGAGAAAAAAATGAAATCACAGGACAGTGCAAAAGGTGTTCTCACGTATACACTTTGAGAATGTGCATGACACTATTCATGACATCCGAAGCGCAATGGCTGCGAATCAGGAAAACAAAACGCATACGAAACGAAGATTACATGCCATTACCCACAACATGATAGACTCTGTCATAAATCGAGTATTCAAATAACATGTAGTATATACTTTATATTATAGGGACTCGACACAAAAACTTTTTTTAAAACGTCTTCGTTTCACGTTTTGAGTACTCGAAATAGTATGACTTGTGAGATGAGAGTTGTGGTGTATGAGGGAGAGAGAGTAGATGGGTTGATATTGGGAAGATAAGACGTCAATGTTATGTCTATACTGTCTTCGTGTTTTTGAATATTCGGTATTGTATAGATAATATATCTTGTTGAATCGTATATAAAGCCGAGGATTCTCGGACTCCAGCATGCACTGACATCTCTCTCAGCCTCGTACTCTCTAGTACTCCCGCTGCTACTCCAGCCCACACACGATAATCTCATATCACTCCAGATATCCTCCAATATCCTCCAACTCTCAACCATGTACACCAACAAAGCCTGCCTCAACTACGACACCATCATCGTCGTAGATACCAATAAACTGACTCACATCACTCGACTCGACGCGTACAGCGAAGACCCAAAAATCGCCAGCAGTATCTGGGACGACGACTATACGACCAGTCCCGCCTTCGTGCTCACGTTCAACGTGCCAGAAGGTACGGACGATATCCGCGTGACCGTTAAAGACGGCAAGAAAGAATACAAAGATTACGTATATCTATATCAACAAACACAAGCCCAACCTTGCAATAGCATATTCCCCTCGAAAGCCTACGAAACCAAAGTAGGAACTCGACAAGAGATCTTAGATTACGTAGAGAAAACGGCAACTCCGATCGACGCGAAGATCTTTCGGAGATGTCTGATGACCAGTAACGAAGAAGCCGTGATCGGAACTCACGCGGTGTACGCGAAAGCCGAAAAAGCCGTAAACGACTGGACGGCGATCGAAATCGAATTCCTGAAAAACGACCAGCCCGTTCATTTCGACAAACCCAAAAACATGATCATCCCGACTCTCGCTTCGTTCTCGGAGGAAATGGACGTCGCTTTCTTTAATCAGCTCTTGATCTTTCCAGGCTGTGAAAACAAGGAGTTCAAAAACAGACCACTGTTAGGCGGTGTGATAATCAACCGCAAACCCCTGATAGGCGGCAAGATCTCCAAATCTCACGTCGTCCCCGAATGGACGTTCCCAGTCGACCAGATCTCGCGATCTACGCCAGAACCTTCCGATTGCTATGCCGGATGGTGGCGAGACAACGCTTACGTTAGGTTTACTACGTACGGTGACAACGGCAACCTCCTCGTCTCGGATATCTTTGCTGATGCCGAAGAAGAGGACGTTGTGCGCTATAGACCATACGTTCATTTTGTTTCCGCTGATATCGACAGCGCTGCTGATGCCGAGGAAGAGGACGTTGTGTGCAATAGACCTAACATTCACTTTGTTACCGCTGATATCGACGGTGAAATGCCTACGCCTCGCATCGGAAAAGCTATCAGGGCTGACGACAGCGATATCGGCAATTTTGATCCTGATACGGGCAGATTTCATTGCCTCTCTACTGATCTGCCACACAACAATGATCCACACAACGACGATATCGGCAATTTTGATCCAGACACTGGCAGATTTCATTGTATCGGCAACGCATAATCCGCCGTGCTTGATGGCCACCAAAAAAACCGCGATTAGATAGGGTGGCATAAAAAAAATTTTTTTAAACGTCCTCAATCCATTTTTTGAGTATTCGGAATAATAAGACTTCATCTGCTTCATCTTCTTCTCTTCTACATGTTTCCGTGATCTATCTTTCGTTTAGCTTGCTAGGGTTTTTTGGGGGCTTCTACATTTTGTGAGTATTTGGTATTATATAGATTATAGAATAACATTATAGTATATAAAGGAGAGAGTTTCACGGAGTCGAACATCTAACAATCTCGCAAAGCTGCTGTCTAACAGACACACTCCAACCCCAAAAACCAACCAACTCTCCCAAACGACAACATGATCCTCACAAAACACTGCCAGAAAACAGACACAGTCATCGTCGTAGACTCGTACAAACTGATCCACATAACTCGCATGAACGGGTGCGACGATGACCCAGCGGTATGTAGTAGTATCTGGGGGGATGATGCGTTGACTAGTCCTTCTTTCGTGATCACCTTCAACGTTCCCGAAGGAACGGATGAAATCAGAGTAACAGTCCAAGACAAAACGCAATACAAAGAAGAAATCGACATGTACATGCAAACTCAAAAGGAGGAAGAAGACGAAGAACAACGGGGACGACAACTGCCGTCGAGCGGTTACGACACGAAAGTAGGAACAAAACAGGAGATAATAGACTACGTAAACGCGGAAACTACCCCAAAAGATAGGAAAATCTTATTACAGGGCATGACTAGGAACAACGTCAATCACGGAACTCACGCGTTATACGTTAGAGCAGAATCAAGCAGGAACGACTGGACTCCGGTCTGCATAGAGTTCTTCGCGAACGGTCGACCCAACCATTTCGTGGATTATCCTCAAAGCGTCGTTCTTCCGACGTTTACGTCGATCGCAGACGAGTTTGATCAGACAGTATACCGAGAACTGGTAATCTTTATAAACAGTATACATAGACTATTCAGAGACAGTCCTCTCGTGGGAGATAAAGTACGACCATACGGCGACGACGCCTCCTGGGTCGAAAAAACATTGATGTCGGGTAATATTCTGTATTCTACTCCAGAACCCTCGGATTGTTACGCGGGGTATTGGAGAGCTCATGCTTTCATTAGGTTTTGCACCTCGGGACAGAATATCAATATTCCTGCGAGAGACATATTCGTCGATGAGTTTGCTGCAGGTGGAGAAGAGGAAATTGTAGACGAAGGATATTATTCCTCTTCATCCAGCAACAACGACGACGAGTAAAAACCGAAAACTCCAAAGGGTGAAACGAAAGAGGGACTAGGATAGCTTAGGGGGATGCATAGTACAAGCTTACAAGCTAGGGGATACCAAAAAAAAAATTTTTTTAAACGCCTTCGTTTCAAATTTTGAGGTTTCGGATTATATAGATGTATTATATATATTTAGCTTCCGATTTACCGCGAGGCTTATCATTCGTGTCGACGACCTAGACCTTGTCACGTCGGTAAATCGTGTATCGTTATGAACCGAAAACACATCCCGCACGCATTCATGTTCATGGAATCGTCGAGATACGTGACTTTTCCAGGATTTCACGATAACGCGGAGATATTGGCCAGAAACGGATTCTATTTCAATAGTAGAGATAACAGCATCTACTGTTTTGTCTGTGGTTATTTCGTAAGACCCGAAAGGCTAAAACAGACTAGTACGAACGATATCATAAACAACCATAAAAAATTCTCGACTCACAGGTGCGAGTTTTTGCTGGGATATTCCGACAACGTACCCATGTCTCCGTCCAAGGATGCCTTCTCGGAACGCATAACCGAGATTTGTCGCGCGATGTCTCGGCATTGTTAATACGCTGCCAACGTTGCAACGGCTGTGGCTGCAGCAACAGCAACAGCAGCAACGCCGACACCGACACCGTCGATTCGGAGTACGTAGCGATACTCTGTGATAAATCGGAGTTAATCTGTACAAATATCATTATTCCTCTCGATTTTTTGTTTGCTAGCCAGCCGTTGGCATTCGTGTACCATGTAATGTATATAGTATATATATATTATCTTCGTTCATTCGACGGAGTCGTACGCGGAGATATAATAACAGCGTAGTGCCGCATCGATTTAACGCTTAAACGACCCGACGAAGTCGTATAGGATTCGGGTATAATATCTACACTAACGCTTCTATCGACCGTCTGTAATAACATTCTCCCGAGTCCGTGTTCTTTACAACGCGATTCACATTCGTTTCTATAAACTTATAATAGCGATCGGGATATCTTCCATTTTTCTACGGCGTATTAGAACGTATCGCATAGACTTCGCTATAGATAGAGGTTTTAGACGTCGCTTTTTTTTTAAACTCGAACGTTTCCAGTTTTAAGTTTACGGAATATTATCGCACAGCGAAATACGCGTATAGCCCCGTGAAAATCGTAATACCCCCCGTGTATATGGGTTTTCGGTAGATATAGATAATGCAGAGATATAAAAATGCACGAATATCATCATCCACGACATATGACATATACTACCCCACCAAAACCACCGACATGGCATCCCCAGCAACGACTCTCCGTCAAGCAGAACTTCGTAGCACGGTCTGATAGACGTGGCTACGAGACAAACGGAACCCACGCAAAACGACTACCACGCCCAGATGTGGAGACTGGTCAGTCGCGATTTCGACTCGTACTTGCGTGGTGAACGTAGTCTCGTCTCGAGGCTAGTCAGGCTGTTGTTAGAGATAACTCAAGACCAACCCATCTATTTCTCTTGGTACGGACTGTCGTTGATCATGATGGCCTTGTTGACGGTCGACGATCGTACCATAGACCTGATCATCGACTACCTCGTGGCTCGTTTGCCAGACTGGCTAGACGTACACGGGATGGAGTCGTTGACGAGGTACTACATGACCGTATTTCACAATTTTACCATAGTAGACGCGTACGGCGAGAGTTTTCTACCAGCCACGAACGTCAGGTTTTACGAAGAGTTGCTGAAGAGACCTCCCAAAAACGTTATCGTTTTATCGCTGGGAACCGAACCGGACTCCAACGAAATGTTCACCGGTTGGTGCATCCCGGACTTCGGCGTGTTTCACCCGTATTCTCTGGATAATACTTATTACATTATATCCTACGACGAGTTCTACGGCTTAGACGACGTTCGCTCTCTAGCCAAAAATCACAGAAACAAGGTTCAATGCTGTATGATATCGGCCGAGAGCGACGTCAACTGTTTTATCGTCAAATGCAACGATTCAGACCTTTACACGGATTTCGTTAGCGATCCGAGAACCGTCAACGTACATTTTTTGATCCACGACCACAAGATAAACGTGAGAACGCCGAAATCCCTACTATCCCTCGCTTACGCCGTCGTAGACGAAAAAGACGAACGAACGGCGAGCGAGGTCAGACCGATATTACAGTACACTCCCGTACACAACAATCTCTGTAATCGCGTTCACGAAACTTCGAACACCGTTAAAGCCTTTTACGCCCCATCAGCTTCTTCGAATTCGTCCTCGGTCGGACGTTGTTGTATCGAACATTAGATAGTTGTATCGAACATTAGATAGATAGAGATATACAGCCTTTTTTTTTTTAACTCGCCGTTATCCTTTTTTGACTTCTCGGAGTATTGGACAAAAACGAAGGTTATATTATACTCCGTAAACTCAAATAAAGATCGGTAGGACTTTTAAAAAGTTTTTGATGCTGTCTAACCCCTATACATATATCTATCTATATTACTGTTGGTGTTGGTGAACAACAACACCGGGTTGTTGTGGATGTCTGTTGAAACTGCAACGAAGCTGACTCTTCAAAAACTGACAGTGGGGACGGTGTTTTTTCGTGTTCTCTCAAAGGAACGTCACCGATTTCCCAATTGTGCAAACGGACTCGGCAAGAGTGACATTGAACGTAATCCTGCCGTTTCAGGTAGTAAAAACCAGCTTCAGCCAAGTCTCTCTCGGTCACCACGTGAGGGAAAGGCCATTCGCCGTCGATGAAAGAAGCCAGGCGAACGTTTAGCTTGGCGTAATCCGTTTCTACCGCGTCGGGGTAAGTCAGACACGTTCGGTTCAGGTATTCGCAGCGGTACCTCAAGCCTATATCCCGGGTCATCAGCATCGAGTCTTGGTGAATTTTCTGAACGACTCGATATCTACGTCTATATATAATACGATCGTTATCCGTCAGTTCATCATATCACTCACGCACACACCATGAACGACATAACGCCAATCCAGCATGCCATAGTGAGATACGACATAGAATCCATAGGCGCGTACATAGCAGAATATCAGGACACTGATGAGCAACCCAGAAATCCGTACCATCGCGCTATGCGCGATGCAATAGAAACTCTGAGCAGGACGCATGGAATCAAACTCCGTGAGCAAGTTACCCGTCTCGACAAAAGCGACACAGCCGTAGTACAAATCCTGAACGCATTGTTCCTCGATGATGACGATGTGGACGTCGGCTCTGCCTTCAATATCACCTGGGGTAGAATCGTCGCTTGTTATTTCTTTTTGTGGTCGCTGAGGGGCGACAAACAAATGACAGGCACTGTGATCGAATATCTACAAAGATTCACGACAAAATGGATAAGGGAACATGGTGGTTTCGACGAGTTCGTTGCTCGGTATCCATCTACAAAGACACAAAAAACACAGTCGTCTGTCACCACAAACTTACTCGTTGGTGGTTCGCTCGCCCTGTTCGGCGGGCTTTTCCTTTTATACTCGCTTCGTAAAGCATAATGGCAGGGACATATGGTGACCGGGTAAAAACCGGTCTTTTTTTTAAAACTTCTCGATATCGTTTTTTACGCATTCGGAAACGTAACATCATACTATATAAAGGGCAGTGCTCGGGGTCGAACATCATATCCGCAACTCTCGACCATCATGAACACTACAGTACAACCCACTCAACCACCACCGTACGAGGAGTTCTCCTCACAGCCTCCATCGTACGGGGAGGCCACGGAAGACCGCAGGCACGCACAGACACGATGTGTCCTGATCGGCTCTTTAGTCACGTCCGTCTGGTGTTGCACCATCGTGTTGACATGGTTCCTGTGTTTTTACACGATCGAAGACCTGCGCGTCACCACGACAGTCCAACATAATCATACCACCATCGTCAATCACAGCACCACGGTGTATCACGAAGTCATCCACCGATACGATCACTATCACATAAACGATACGGAAATCGTCGTTCGCGAGCCTATTACCGCATATGCTCACAAAAACATGGTATGCGTACATCGAACGGCGAAATACGGAGAGAAATGGTACAGACCAGGGTTTCATTTGCCGGTAATGTACACAGAATCAGTTCATAACGTAGGAGTTGAAGAATATAACCTACGTATATTACAACGAGGCGTATACTAGTATACGCCACTACACGAAATGTAGAACGACGCGATTGCAATATGCCCGGTAATCTTTGGGGTACCAATATATACAGTCAGAGTATTGAACAAAGTAAATCGAAGACGGCGACATTAATCCGTGTACTACTGATATCACCAAATCAAACACGCAATATATGGGAGGCGTGTTTAGGTTAGAGGCTGGGGCTATAGTATTTCCAGAGAAAACGTACTATGGGTTGACTTATTATGCCAGAGTCACCACGTACCTGGGACTATATCTCATCGCCCCGTGGTAGGGACTCTCCCGACCGGTGGATTGAGATAGTGTTTTTTTTTAAACTCTCGCATTTCGATTTGTGAGTTTATGGAATATTATAGATATAGTTAAACTATAAAAACTGAAATCGGTAAACCCGTTGCGAACAGTTCAGATTTTCAAACGTTGGATCGGATAACGAAAGACTTGAGCGTCGAATGGCTATACGTTCCAGGACACAGCGGCGATACGTTTAACGACGCCTGCGATCTCCTGGCAAAACAAGGGGCAAAACAATAGGGGGATATACCAGTCAATTTTTTTAATACGAGCACGATTCGTTTTCTGAGTTCTCGGATTCTATATATAATATATATTCCGTAAACTCATATATTAATTTTTGAGAGTTTTAAAAATCTGATTCTATGTCGGCCAAAAATTTGGCGACGATTGGGTGATCGGCGTAATACATTATCATCGTGGCCATAGCGCTGGACATTTTTTTCTCGACGTATCGTTGTAGGTCTTCAGAAAAATCGTCTACGACGAAAGCCAGGTCGTGTACGTTTTCTCCGGGTCGCATTCGTAATGTTTTGGGCCATATGGCTAAGAAGAAATGCTCGCACAACTTCATCGGGTACATCAAAAACACTCCCATAGCGGCTTTGTCATATTCTGAAAGTTCCAACCCCTCAATGAGAGATTGCATTTTTCTATACGACACGGAGTCGTTCTGTAAGATCAAAGCAGTGCATACGTGTCTGTAATACGATGCTTTTGTGGACGGTGAATCCATTTTGACCAAGAGCGCTAGAATGTGATCTAGCAACACGAAGACATAGCCGTACACTTTGACGAGCTGTCTGAGAGATATCGGATAGAGAGAATCAATCTCCCTTGACATGAAAGCGATGTAATCGCATGCGTACCGATAAACGTCCTGAGTATGCGCCAAAAACGCAAAATCAGGGTCGAGCATGGATAGAGGTTCTATCAAGGGTAATCTGTCATATGGCGGTTTACCGTCCGCAGGACGGACGACGACCCGGACTGAACTGGCCATAGTATTGGGAGGAAAATGTCATGACGAAACTGACGACCCGAAGTACATATACTCGGTTCATTATTCCGAGAGTTCGGGCTTATACGGAAAATATTAGATTAAGGACGGTATTATAGTACGCGTATATCGGCCGTCGTCATTCTTCTCTCTCTCCCGCTCACCCGTACAACATGTCGAAGTCGTCGTCCACCATAACCGAAATCACAGAGATCACGGCAGACCTCGTACCCTACGGGGCGAAGGTGATCTTCGACTGGGACAATACCCTCAAGAAACTCAATCGAGAAAAGAACCGCATAGAACTGAGAGTGAGTCGCGCTTTCCTGCAACATCTGATCGAAGACAAGAACTGCGAACTGTTCATCATCAGCGCCGTATGCCCGTCGAGACTTAACATGGAAGCCTTCATGATAGAAGTCGATCGCCTTGGAGTGCGTCAATTCTTTGTGCGTTCGAACATATCGAACGAGCATCACGAAGGAAATATCATTATATGCGGATACGATAAGGCCGAGGCATTCTTGAAAATGACCGACAACAACAAAACCGATACCCCAGTGGTCTTCTTCGACGACGAACGCGTAAACGTGATAAACTTTGCCATGATGGTCGATGGCAGCATATGTTACAAGATATGCTGAACGCGTCGTCGTCGGTCTGTTTTTTTTTAAAACTCGCGTATATTACAAATTGAGTTTTCGGACTTTTTATCATCATTCCGTCGTATCTCTCTATATATTGTTCTTGGTTTTTATTATTCATCCACACGTCTAGACCATGTCTCCCATCAGCATACAACCCGCATCGTTCGAGATGCAAGAACGCACTAGCTATGTTGTCGATGATGAATCTTCGCCTCAATCCTCGTCGTGTCGATCGTCTTTTATCCAGAGAATCCTAAAAGCTATGCTATGTGTATTCTGTTTTTTTATTATCCCTAGCTTACTTAATCTACGCGATGTTATACGAATTTAATACTGAACCGGCGAACAGATTGCTATACGGATTTATGTTCGCGTATTGTTGCATTCTATTCAATATCGTTCGATCGCGGTTTCCAGATTTACGTCTGTTTTCGCTTAATAAGAGAATAGCTCGATGGATTGGGAATGGATCGTTGGTTATCTCGTTATCGGGTTGTATATGTATATTAGTCTTTACTGTATCATCCTATAAAAATCTAACGGGTCTAATAGGAATCGTCGGTTTCGTGGGTATCTCGTGTCTATGGTCCACGAAACTATCTAACGTTAACTGGAAGTCCGTCGCTTGGAGTGTTGTATTACAGATTTTATTCGCGGCGTTAGTATTGAAAGTCGAGTATGGAAAACGAACATTTCAATGGTTATCGGGCCGAGCGAACGAATTTCTTAGTTATTCTAACGAAGGATCTAAATTCGTCTTCGGCGAGAAATACGTCGATCACATGTTCGCTCTCGGCGTTCTACCCGTTATCATATTCGTCAACGTATTCGTAGCAATATTATATTCGTTAGGCATAATGCAAGCGACCGTAAAATATTGCGGTGGTGTACTGAGCTACGTTTTCAATATATCTTTATACGAATCGATGTGCGTGTTCGCCAATATCTTCCTAGGTATGACCGAAGCTCCGGCGGTGATTAAGCCATATCTCGCGGCTATATCCGATTCAGAGATATTCTTGGTATTAACGTCCGGATTCGCTACGGTGGCCGGTTCGGTCTTCGCCGTATATATTCTGTATGGTATACCGGGAAATCATCTCATAGCCGCGTCTCTAATGTCCGCACCAGCTTCTATAACTATATCTAAAGTATTACATCCACCACGACCAGATGATGAAGAACACGAAGAGCTAGAAGAACAAGAGGACGAATATAAACGAATGAGCATATTAGAAGTTATATCCGACGGCGCGAATACCGCAATGAATATCATCCCGAGTATAATCGTGAATCTCATGGCTCTCATATCGCTGTTGGACTTCGTCAACGCGACGCTGACTTGGTTTGGCGAGAGAGTAGGAGTATACGACCTGTCGGTTCAAACTATATGTTATTATATGTTTTGGCCTATATCGCTACTAATCGGCGTAGATCTATCCGATTGCGGTAGAATTTAATATATACAGAGATCTAGGATACCACGTCAACGTATAATTTTGATCTAATATACCCCCTCGTCTAAGATTATATAGTACGTATTGAGTAGTACTAGTAAGGGGAGTGGACGTAGTCGACATACACCTTATAGCTCTCATAATTTGTTGTTGTCTATAATTTACGGTGGTAGCGGCGCTCACCGATATTAGTAATAGTAGTAATAATTGATTCATTTTTGCCTCGGTCGACTAATCGTCCCGGGCTATTCTCTCTCTATTAAATATTACTCCGTATATTCAGTAAAGCTAAGACGGTCAAGGTCGTAAGACGTTTATAACGCCGCGTCGACCGTAGGCGAGACACGTCACCATCATCATGTCGGCGGTGTCTCTATTGAGTCAGGTCGGTTCCGTGTCCAAACTAATCTCCAACTACGACGACGATTGGGTAGACAGGCTGAATCATCTCTGGACCGTCTTACTACTGATCACGTTCTGCATCTTTATCACCGGCAGTCACAACGTCGGAAATCCCATAGAATGCTGGTGTCCCACTTCGTACTCGTTCTCTCAGGCCGCGTACGTCAATTCTTACTGTTGGAGTAAAAACACCTACCGTGATTCTATGACCTCCTCCATTCCCGTCGAAGAACAGGATAGAATCGACGAAGAGTTAACGTACTACCAATGGGTACCCATCATTCTCCTGTTTATGACTTTCTTGTTCAAATGCCCCGCTTTGATATGGCGGATGTTTAACGCTTCTACCGGCCTCAATATATCCCAACTCGTCGGTACGCTATCGGACGTACAAATCGGATCCAACGCCCAAAGAGAAGAAGTTATGAGACACGTCGCCGAATATATGGATCGTTGGTTGGTAACTCGACGCGAAAGCAGAACGAATTTCTTCGTACGCGTTCGACAAAAAACGTCTAGATTCATCTGTACCAAGCGCGACGGGACGTTCCTCTCGAACTTGTATATATTCGTCAAAGTTCTATTCGCCGCCAACGTGATCGGCCAGTTTTTCCTCCTCAACGCTTTCATGGGCGACTGGTACGACTGGTACGGATTTGAAGTCTTGAACGGATTGAGTAACGATCGTTACTGGCGAGATTCTTCGCGTTTTCCCAAAGTCACCCTGTGCGATTTTAAACTACGCCAAAGTCAAAATATAAACAAGCACACGGTTCAATGCACATTACCCATCAACATTTTTTACGAAAAAATCTTCGTTTTCCTCTGGTTTTGGTGTTTCTTTATCGCCGTGTGTACGTGCGGTAATCTGTGTTTTTGGATATGGAGGAACGCGGTGAATCGTAAATCTTACATCGAAAAATATCTAGATATATTAGACGAACATCACGACAAGACCATGGCTCGCAATTTCGTCAAGCGGTATCTGAGATACGACTGCGTGTTCGTTTTTCGTATCATCGCTAGAAACACTAACGACATTCTCGTAGCCGATCTCATTAAACAAATGTGGAATATATACAAGGAAAAACACGACGACGACAATACCGCCTCGACCCATAGCGACGTCGAATCCAGTGGTTGAGAACGATTTTTTTTTAACTCGCCGATCTCACTTTTTCAGTTTACGGAATCTTGATTCTTATGTGCAGACGTGATCCCGTCGGGATCGCTCTCGTTTCCATCCCCATTCGTTATTCTCGACTAATACTATAATACTACTATTACTCCGTAAAGTCAAATTTAGGAATGAGGGAGTTTTAAAAAAACCATCGACGGATTTACTCCATCGGCTCATTGTCGGTCGACAAACGCGTCATTCCCGAGAGGAGTAAGTCTTCTTCGACGCCCGAGTGTAGGATGTAATTGAGTTTCTGAAAGCCGAATATGGCTCGCTCGATAAAGTTGTTGCTCACGTCGAACGGATCCGTGGGAGCGTCGCTGATAATAGTGTTTTCGTCGTCTACGAGTTTGTTGAGGGCGAGGATGTCGTATATGCGTTTAGCGCGTTTTCCCCAGAACATGCTGAGGACGTTTTGCTTTTTTCGCATCAAGACAGTACCGATCAAAGCCGTGATGAAAGGTTCCCATAGGATCTCGGGAGCGAAGGCGGAATCTAAGATCAAGACCCCTTGTTTCGCCCATTTATCTTCGTAACAAAAATCGACGTCGCATAGCGGAGTGCTATCGCCGATCGCGATCCTCCGGGGCGCATTCCATGAAGACGATATCTTTCGATTCCGTCCCGGAATCTTTGTCTCCGATGTATAGGTTTTTTTCAGGTCTTCTAGGTTCGGAGCACGCACGTAACAACCGTGCTCGTTCGTGTGAGCAGTCTCGAATTCTTCGAGACACCCTCTCATGCAACCTCTATCGGCACCGTAAATGTCGAGCCTCGAATCGAAGAGGCGAACCGGTTAGGGAAGAGAAAACGCTAACCCCGTATACAGATGATTATTGGGTCTCTTTTCCCTGCTAAGCATCCCGAAACGGGGTTCCTTTTCATCGCCTACGATGATCGCGCGAACGTCGTCCGGGGAGAGGAAAGTCAAAGCTTTTAGCTTAGAGTACCGATATGGAACGATATCCCGATATACGTCCCTGGCCTCCCAGCCGGCATAGCCTTCCAGGATCAGCACCATTTGTAGCGTATGGCGTCTCAGAGACTCGTTTTCGAAGATAAACGTCTGCCACGCCGAGAAGAAGGTCGGATTGCGTTCGAAGACTAGCTCCAGATATTGAGAGATCTTACCGTTGTCCCATTCTCTCTGTTGCGTTTCGGGTACGCGACTACCGTCGAGAGACCAAGCGTGTTCTTCCATGGTCATGGTATACGAGGGGATGCGATAGCTGAGGAGGTAGACGGGGTTGATATTAGCAGAGTTTCTCGTGATCATGATATAACGATTATATATAGCTTATACCCGGTCTTATCAGTAATATAACTTATACTCCGTAAACTCAATTTACTATCCGAACGAGTTTTTAAAAAAAATGGATCGCGTCTACCGAGGTTCTATAACCTCGCGTTTAATACGGACCCACTTCCCGTCGGTGACGGCGAATGTTGTTGCGTTTCTGTTTGGTTTCAGCTTTTGGCCGTGTATCTTCTTCTTATTTTTCTTCATCCGTATGATCGATTGAGGATATGACTTCTTCCGGACGATCTTCTTTTTTCGGTGATATGGCCGGTTCGTCTTCAGCACGATCTGGCGGCGGAGTTGTCGACGATTCTTCTTCTGCATGATCCGGAGTTGTCGTGATCGTTCGAGTACAACTATCTAATATATTCGTTATATCAATAAATACGACGTCTGGTAACTGAGACGAATCGACGGTGTACAGCTTTTTCTTCTTCTCGTAATATTCGATCAACGGTTTGGTTTGTTCGTGATATACGACCAATCTTTTCTCCAGAGTTTCTTCGTTATCGTCGGACCGTTTTTCCAACGGTTCACCCGTCTCATCGTCGATCATGGGTACTTTGGGAACGCGAACGACGTCGTCGTATACTCGTCCACTTTTTACGTGAACGAATCGTTTGTTGATACGATCTATCAATAAATCGTCCTCGATAGAAAAGTGAATAACAGCGTGTAGAGGTATATTATACTCTTCTAAGAGACTATCCAGTTTTTCGGCTTGAGTTATAGTCCTGGGAAAACCGTCCAGGATAAACCCGCTGTCTCTGTTTTGTAGAAGACGAGAGGTAACCAGACCTAACATCACGTCGTCGTCTTCGAGGTTTCCTTGGTCTATAACGTCTTTGATTCGTTTTCCTAGATCGCTCTTTTCGTCGGCCATTTCGGCTCTTAGCATATCTCCGGTAGACATATGAGGCATCTTGAATATCTCGACTAGTTTGTTCGCGTGAGTTCCCTTGCCGGCACCTGGTGGACCTAAGGATAACGTTATACATGGTGAGTGGATGACTGCGTGCGTGCGTCGAGTTTTAGTGGTTAGCTGTCGCTCGTGTATGTTCTATCGCGAGAAAGGGCCGCGAGTATTATACGTCTTCACGATGATGAAACGTTCGTTACTCCGACACCTCGAGACTGTATCTCCTCTAGTACCGAGCCAAACGTCATTGATACCTCGGTACTACTACCTCGGTCGAATATGCGATCACGGAATGTATCAGATAACGAGATCTCCTACGATATATATACATTTTTTTCCAGTCCAGAATCGCGCTAAATCGCATACACGATATCGCACGACAACCCGCACTACAACGAACTCGACACCATGAGCTGGGGTAACAGTGGCTGGAGAAACAGTGGCTGGGGCAAAGGATGGGGTAACAACTCCAGCAACGGCTGGGGAAACAGCGGAGGAGGATGTGGTAATAGCGGCTGGGGAAATGCATGGGGTAGTAACGCAGCAGCACCCTCGCTACCGCCCAAAACTCCCACTGCTCCAATATACGAACGCTCGTACGAGAATACTCGAAGCAGCAGCGGTGGACGTCGATCACCACCTCCACCTCCTGTTCCACCTCGCACTTACCTATATCCGCCTCCTGTCCCTCCGCCGACGTACGTAACCACCCTCGCCCAACAAAAGCAAAAGAAGAAGAAGTAGAAGCAGTAGCCAGTACCTGCTGCTCCAATACAAAACCCACAATTTTTTAAAACTCCCTCTGTTCCTTTTCTGAGTTTACGGAATATAGAAAAATAGTACTAGTAGTATAATTTAGCTAAGCATGCTAGTTCTCTACTCCCATCTCGTCCAACACGTACGACTCCGTAATCTCAAATCTTAATTCGTGCGCGTTTTAAAAAAAGTGGTGTTGATGAACAAGGACAAGACATCCACACACAACATACATAAATGCATGTAGTAATGAATAAACAAGAATGTGGTCTATATCTAGTGAATAGGAATCAATGTACTGGTGAGAAGTATGGGGGGACGTTTGAAAGAACAGCCGATTCGAGATCAACTTTCAGGGTTTTCCCGCCCATCCTTTCGTAGATGTAGATGTAGATCTAGCTCTAGAAATTAGTAGTAGGGCTGCGGGGAGGCTGGGAATGTGGACAAAAGCAGGTACGCGCAGAAGAAACCGGAAACTTCCAGTAAAGTCGCGACTGCGCAATTGATAGTCGTCTGCTCTTCCGACTTCCACTTCTTAGCTAAGTCTTATTCCGTAGATCTAGCCTACGATGTTTTAGCACTGGCTCATTTATGATATCTCGGCTTTCGAATTTAGATCTAGATTCTACCTTCCCAGATGAAGAAGAGGAAGGAGGAGGGAAAGGATGGCTGCATCATAAGGTTTCAATTTGAATAGAATTTAATGGCTTTGCATCTTCAGTCTGCATTTCAGAGGAATATTATTTTAATCTCCTTGGCAGAACAGCGAAAAAGGAAAATGTAAGACGTCTAACTCTAGATCTGCAGGCCTAGATGAAGGATGTAAAAAAATCAAATTAGGGATTAGGGGGTTTAGTTTGAAATTGTCTGTTATTGTTTTGTTGTTGTTGTGGTTGCTTTTTCGTTGTTGTTCGTTTTGTTTTATTCTACTCCAACAGCTCTCTTGCATGATGCCCGGACTGATCCTTTCTTTGCCATTCTGTTGTTGAGAGGTTGCTGGCAGTAGGTTGACCTATCTGATGGTGAGGATTTTTGAAGTGCACCCTCAGTAAGTTTCACTTTTGCTCCGTGACCTTTTTCTTCCAACTGTTTAATACATCTGTATACAATGATTTGATAACATCAACTTTGAGTGTATTTTACAGGGTTCTCAGGTAGTATTTCCGTGGTAATTAATCTAAAAAAAATTTTTGTTTGCTTCAAGAAGTAACAAATCTGCTGTGTTTGCATAGCCGTCATATCAGTATCAACTTAACACTGTTTCATGCCGTTCGTAGAACGGGTTTTTGTCTAGTTTAGGAAAACGAACAAGGCATTTAAAGGCACGTGGGTAGTTAGCCCTTAAATGATATTGCATTTTATGGTAAATCCTTCAGCAAATTTTTAAACATCTACACGAAGAGTGACATGAACATAATCGGCGATATCATAGAAATCGTTAATTTGAAGTTATCTCCCTTTGTTATCAAGAATTTGTCTGTGAAAAGTTTGTAGTGGATGAATGGTTGTTATGCAAGATACGTTGTGTAGATATACATTTATCAGATGAAGGCAAGTATATTATATACACGTTATGCATGTGAGTATTTTACATTCAAATGCATATCTTACAGCTTATGGCAAAAGGAAAATCGAAATATACCCACAGTTAAGGCTACATTTTGATCAATATTAAAGGTTGTCAAAATCTTCATGTCTAAGCTTTCAGTTGTTGTTTTTTGGTTGCTGGTTGTTGTTTTTTTTTTTGGGTTTTTTTTTTTTTTTTTTTTTTTGTTTTTTTTTTGGTGTGATTTCACTTCACCGCTGATACATTGCATATATTGATAAGCTCCTCACAATATCCCCATTCTCAGCTTTGTTTTGCTTTTGTTTTGCTTTTGTTTTGTGTTGTTTTGTTTGTCATTACAGTCTGATCACATTAATTGTTTTCCTTACTGAAAAAACGCCTTATAATACTAATGTGTCTTCTCGTTTTTAACATTCAATGATTCAAATGACACTTGAATAAACTAAAGATACATGTAACTTACAACAGTAAGAAAATAGATACCACAGGGCAAGAAGATAGATACCACATGGTAACAAGATAGATACCACATGGTAAGAAGATAGATACCACAAGGTAAGAAGATTGATACCACATGGTAAGAAGATAGATACCACATGGTAAGAAGATAGATACCACATGGTAAGAAGATAGATGTCCCATGGTAAGAAGAAAGATACCACATGGTAGGAAGATAGATGTCACATGATAAGAAGATAGATACTGCATGGTAAGAAGATAGATACAACATGGTAAGAAGATAGATACCACAGGGTAAGAAGATAGATAAGGTCTACCATGATAATGAGACAGACACTCTTGGGTCAGAGTAATACCGCACAATTGGACATGACAAATACAAAGGCAATAAATGAACGAAAATTTCATTCTGAAATGCAAAACGTAGTATAATATTTCAGATTCAATATTCCTTTATTCTTCATAATCGGTAAATTCCTCTGAGAGCATGCTTCAAATATAGAGACTATAAAATGATGCTTGAAGATTGCCATTAAAATACTAGACCAGCTGGTTAATCCATCATACCTTTTAGATTAGAAAGTGAACATGAGAATTAGGTGAATGTATGCTCTTTTAATTAAAAAAGAAAGGAATCTGTTAAAAGTTGTTCCTTGAAAAAGGCCAACGGCGGCTGTTGATGATTTTTTTTAAGCATTACTTAATTAAGCAACTGCATCCATTGTGCCTCCTCTCTAGTCATAGGTCGAACGCACTTGAGACACTTGTACAGTTTTCTTCCTCCACTTATGTAGTCGCAACGGTCATTAATTCTGCAATATGGTCGAGCGGGATGGCGACATCCACATCCCCTGGAGAATAGGGAAACATTACCATGTTGATACAACGACATCTCTTCTTCATTAGGTTGGATAAAAGGATACAGATGGAGAACAACAAACACAGAGCCTTAAGGTTGCCCCCCACCCCCCAAATGAAAAAAAAAACAAAAACAAAAACAACGTCTCCAACTTTGAAGGCTCATGACATCATTGTAACTGAATGATTTTAAGGCGCTTTAGTACATTACAAAATAAATTAAAACTCTAAAATGTGTGACAATATGAGCCTGGTTGATTGAAGAATTCAAAAGTTATAACATATTATGTAGAGGGATGTCGGTGAGCACGACATCAAGAAAATTGGATTCAAAGCTTCATTGAAAAAGTTAAATGAGAAAAGAAATGGAGATGGGGTTCCGATTAAGCTCTACCACCATTGATTTTTTGTTCTTTAGAAAATTACATCCTACCACACCAAATTGTACTACAATTATCCATTAAACGAATCTCGTTTGCCAGATTTATCACAAGGAACGTAGTCCGTCAAATCGAA
>JAOYNN010022135.1:0-12860 GCA_025770095.1 Goniobranchus kuniei | reverse complement strand
CACACACAAAATTTACTCACACAATTCAAAAGCGCAATTCACGAAAACTTCAAACGCTAGAATGTTGAAATTTTAATGAACCCAAGAAGTGGCGTTGGATGTGAAAGAAATAAAGAAATGAAATTTTGGCGCAATAATATGGACGCCTTGAAGGGAAGAATTTATGCAATTTTCAGGCAATGCCATTGATCTGACAGCGGGTATCGAGAACTGCCTGTGACAGCTAGTGACCCCGAGCAGGTAGCCGGGCAGAGTTGATTAATGCCCTTCGGCTGGCCTCAACTGAATGGTAGTGGTTTTCAGTTAGAGTGAGCCGCCTTAGATTATATTTTCATTTGAGAGTGTTCTCCCTTCATGACATGCTCAGTTTATTCAATATCCCTATCTAAACAGTCAGATAAATGTATCCGATGCGACATCAGAGGACAGATTGCCTGTCGGATATATTTATCCGACGTGACCGCAATGAGTTAATTTAGGTAAAAAAAAGATTTCCTGGAAAGGAACCAGTGTGAGTGCATTATTAATGGTTTCTTGACATTTTTTTTCTGCCTCCAAACAGGGAGAACCAATACTATGACAGCCGTACTGTAGGTAAATATTGTGAGAAAAGGGATCCACATCTGGCGTGTGTAGCCTATGAGAGAGGCCTGTGTGATGAAGAATTGATCAAAGTAAGTAGCAGCAACAACAATTGGATACATTCTACATCAGTCTTGAAGTGTTGGTTTTTTTTAGCTTTTTTTAAATGTTTTAAAAAAAAAAAATTAATATTATTATATATAGAGACGCTGGAGATCAGTGGTAGAGCGTTAGCATGCAGACAGAGATGCAACTGGTTTGATTCTCACTTTGGACATATGTGTTGTTTCCTTAAGCAAGGAAAATTCACCCATGTTGCGTCACTCGACCCAGATGAAAATGGGTACAGCCTTGGCTGGAAAAGTACTCTGCACCAGACTAGAGAGCTATCGATAAATCTGTTGCTGTCTTCTTCATGCCGCTTCGGCTCGAAAGGACTACTACTGTTTTTAGTTTTGTTGATTTATTTCAATCCCTCAATTTCTTCCGTTCTCTCTCTGTAACTGTGCAGATTCGCCATGTTAATGAGGAAAGTCAAAATCACGGCAAATAACTGACTTCTGTTACTCTGTCACCATTTTCATTCATAAAAAACATTTTAAAACTCACCTGATTTTTAATTGTGTTTTTACAGGTGTGCAATGAGAACTCCCTTTTCAAGAGTGAGGCTCGCTATTTGGTGCGCAGAAGAGACCCAGACCTGTGGGCAACAGTCCTTAGTGAGGAGAATGAATACAAGAGGCAGCTTATTGATCAGGTTGGTTTGTGATAGAGTCATCTTTGGATTTCATTTGAAATTAAATATCGTCCTTTTATATCAATTTCATCTTATAATGAAGAAGATCGAGAAATGCCTTTTTTCCCCTCTAAAGATAATAACCCAGAAACTTCCTTCAATCTTGGGTTCAAACACAAGGTTAAATGTTGAAGTTGTGTATCAGTACATCAGCAGAATATTATATAATTCACTTTCAAAGTAGTAAATCTTCATTTGTTTTTTATCATCATCATCATCAGTAAGATATCCATTGTAACAATTTGTAATAATCTATGTTTTACACTCAGCCTTGTTGTAAAGCACTTAGAGCCATATTTTATTGGATGAAACACTCTATAAGTGTGTATATAATTATTATTATTAAGATGAATCTTCCCTTGATTTATGACATGTATATGTATAAAATGTGTGACATGTGTATTTGTGTATATATTTCATGAATTTGATACATGAGAACGTATTACCATCAACAATCACAGTCATCACCACTCACCTCCTCCTCCTCCTCCTCCTGCTCCTAACGCTCCTCCTTCTCTTCTCTATATCATCACGTTAAGCACCATCATCATCACCAGGATCATCATCATCATCACCATTATCATCATCATCATCACCAGGCTCATCATCATCATCAACACCATCATCATCACCATCATCATCACCATCACCAGGATCATCACCATCATCATCATCATCCTTATCACCAGGATCATCATCAACACCATCATCACCATCATCATCACCATCACCAGGATCATCATCATCATCATCATCAACACCATAACCAGTATCATCACCATCATCAGCATCACCATCACCAGGATCATCATCATCAACACCATCACCAGGATCATCATCATCATCATCATCACCATCATCATCATCATCATCAATTGGATGTCCATTGTAATGAAAATGAATTTCCCTCGTAAATAATAAAGTATATTGAATTGAATTAAACTACATGCTTGGCTTTGAAACAAAAGATTAAGAAACCTAAAAAGAAAAACAATGTTAACAATTATTCAGATGTTGACATTTCATCTGCTTGCAGGTAGTCCAGACGGCCTTGTCTGAGACACAGGACCCCGAGGAAATTTCTGTGGCAGTGAAGGCTTTCATGACAGCAGACTTGCCTAATGAACTTATTGAGTTGCTTGAGAAGATTGTGCTAGAAACTTCAGTCTTTAGTGATCATAGGTAAGATATAGGTGTCTGTAGAAAGAAGAAGTCAATGTTACCACCCCTTTAGTAAAATCATTACACAGCTTCTTGTCAAAGAGTAGAATACAAAATTTCAACAATGGTTTACAAATGTTTGACTGATTTGGCCCCTTCATATTTAAATTTTAATCCACATAATCTAAGGTCATCTGATGATCCCTCACTATTGCTTGTCCCTATAAAACAAACTGAAAAGGCATGGAGACTGTTGTCTTGATTTTCTGGCCCCAGTGTTAGGAACTTGCCTCCCAGGGAGATTTGAGAGAAGAACAGTACCGCCACGTTCAAAGCTGCTCTCAAACATCATTTGTCTCTGAAAGCTTTTAATTCCTCATAATCAGACATCCAATTATTGTGCATTTTAGCTTTTTAGCGGGTATATTGTACATATTTGTTTATGTGAATCGGTAGTGAATGTATGTCTTTGATAGAGCTTCTCCCTATGTTGTGAGCCTTGAGATTAGTTTACAATTGGAAGACGCATGGTAAATCCTATTTGTTATTATTATTATTATTATTATTATTATTATTACTAGCTGGAAACCCCCATTCTTTGAATGGAGGGAGGATGGAGAGATCTAGATATAGAAATCTAGATCTCCATCTAAATTTTTGTCTATGGGCTCTGGATGTAGAATCTAGATCTAGATCTATCTAGATTTATCCGCCCTCGTTCTTTTTAGATTTCATTAACATTAGATCTAATCTATAGGCTTGCAGAGGACTGGCGTCACGAAACGATAACAATCTCACACTCCTACCTGCATTCTGATCTCCCACATTAGGGTTCTTGTATGTCTGTAAGAGAGAAAATCTTTTCTTTCTTTGAGGAGTAATTCTATTAGGCTTCCTTCGCCTAGACCTTTTTTTAACCTTTCGGTGCCTTTTGGTGCTTACGAGTGCGACTCATGGTGGATATTGTGTTTCTTTTGTTCAAAGAGATAGGCCTACTAGCCGGCAGCAAATGACTTCAGTGGACCCCAATGGATTGAAATTAACATGAATAGGCCAAAAATTGTTTTTCTTCTTATATATTTGATCCAATTTGAGATACCAAACCGTAAACCTACATGTCATGTTGAGGATATTGGCAAAGTTTCATATTTTTTCTTTGCGTCGTGTCTGAGAATAAAATTATGCACTTTTGGCCTTGGCTTTAGCTCCCTCCTCCTCCTCCTCCTCCTCCTTCTTCTTCTTCTTCTTCTTCTTTTTCTTCTTCTTCTTCTTCTTCTTCTTCTTCTCCTCCTCCTCCTCCTCCTGCTTCTCCTCCTCCTCCTTTTTTCAGCTTATCCCACTGTCTGCAGAGTCGCCATGTCGAATGCCACAATTCCATACTTTCCGGTCCATTGCGTCTTCCTCTTCCAGGCCCAGTACTCTCATGTCGTTCTCAGCTCTATCAAACCATCTTGTTTTGGGGTGTCCTCTCCCTCTTTTACCATTAATGTTCATATTCATCACCCTCCTACCTACATATTCCTCGTCACGTCTCCTGATGTGTCCAAACCGCCAAAGCCTATTTTCTCTTGTTTTTGTTGTCATACTTTCCACTTTCACTCTTCTGCAGATCTTATTGTTTGACATGTATGTTTTCTTGTCCACCCACTGCACCATCTCAACATTCTCATCCCCGCCACTTTCAGCTCTTTCTCGTGGCTTTTTGTTAACGCCACTGTCTCCATTCCGTAAGACATTGCCGGTCTTATCACAGTCTTATACACTTTTCCTTTCAGTCTTCCAGGGATTTTGTTTTCATTGCACATTACTTTAGTCACCGTCTTTCAGCTCTTCCAGCCTGCCCATATCCTCATTCTTATCTCTATTCCACATCTACCATCACTTTGTACTGTTGACCCCCGGTATTTAAATTGGTGTGATTCAGTTATTTCTTCCCTATTACTTCTTAATTTCAAATTATTTTTGGCTGTGTTGAAACCACTGTAGCAATCATTTAGAGATTCAGTTCCTCTAATTTTACATGTTTAAAGATCTGTGAAGGACTACTGTTGCTTTTATTTCCCTTTGTTTAGTCAGTTGTCAGCGTACTGCCAGAATAGGATATCTCATTATTTGTGTTGGTTTCTTTCCTCTAGAAACCTGCAAAATCTACTGATCCTCACAGCCATCAAAGCAGATCGCACAAGGGTCATGGAGTATATAAACCGCTTGGACAACTACGACGCCCCCGATATCGCCAACATTGCTATCACCAATGAACTGTATGAAGAAGCTTTTGCCATTTTCAAGAAATTTGAAGTCAACACGTCTGCCATTCAGGTAAAGTGGCCCCTTTTGGCTAACCCGAATCAACATTATTCCTACAGTACTAAAGGACTTTTACATAAACTGAAACGTAAAAATATGTCAGCAAAGAGTATCTACCACATTGATGTTCATTCAAGAGCTTCTGTGACTTTTATCTCCTTTGTTAATCTTTTTGGTTTTGTCTTTGAGGCCCCTGGAGAGATTGAGGGCAGGCAAATGCAGTTTTTGTTGTATGAACTCACTCATAGACACATGAACCCATCTGTCGAGAGAGAAAAAAAAAGGAGGGGGGGAGTGGTGTTATTTGACTTTTATCATCTGACCATAAACTAAACGTCATGCTTCTGATTTTTATATACAAGCCTTTGCTTAGCCAAGAGCCGTTTTATTGAAAATGATCCAAATAATTTCATATCGTCAGGCTCGTACTTCATGATGACAAAGTATGCTCCCTCTTCTGAATGAGAATGAGGATTGCAAACGTCTGAATATACAACAAAAGGGTGTTATAGAGGTTGAGACTATTGGGTGATTATTTTAAAAATGAAATCTGGTAGATTCTGTGAAGGTCAGCCAAAAACAAGTTTGAAGCATAGATCATTGTTTTATAGCGTGGATATACGCTTTATAAATTCTATATTATTATATTATTATATTATTATTATTTTTATTATTATTATTATTATTGTTAATTTAGATGTTCAGCCTTAAGGAGTGTTTGAAAAGATGAGCAGATTGGTGTACTTGTCATTTAACTCTTGGTGATTATTTGATGTATGTACCAAGTCATGATAGTGTCACTGAGGATGAGTTTGCCGATAAGCAGGTCAACAATGCTCCTGTTAATAGCACAATGTAATGAAATGTCAAAACGGTTATTTATTTAGTGCCAGTATCATGTATGATGCTCAGGGATGCTTCACAATATTTAAGCACTTTCAACCATACATAACATAGAAAGTTCATTCATCAGCATAGTTATGACAGTGTGATTACATATGAAATTACTTACAAATTGGCTTACATATCATAAAGATACTATAATACAATCTTCAACAATCTTAGAACAATCTTAAAAACCAAGGGGATAAAATAATGTTTGCAAATAAGCTTGCCTGTCCAAATGCATCGTGGAAAACGTGTATTAAAATATTTGTTAAAGCCGGAAAAGTTGGACTGTTTCTCGTTCATGCTGGTAGAAAACTCCACACATCATAAAAATGGACAAGCAGGATATCATGACAGCCTTGACCAGTGGACTTCTGGACAAGGAGTACCTGAAGGAGAAGATATCTGTGGCCAGATTGGGGAAATGAGAGTGTTGAGGGGTAGCGGAAGGATACATGAGACAGCACGATGGGTGGCGAAGCAGCAATACATTGGAACCAGCAGACTCTTTGTTAGTTTCTGGTGCGGGGAACGGAGCACCTTTGGCGGTGCCCAGGATGCTGTGATGTGGTTCTGCAGGACAATTGACGGTGGCTTAGTGGCTATCACATCTTGGCACGAGTCGAGAGTCAAGAGGTAATCACTGTGGTCAGTACAAAGGTGCGTGACCACGTGGGTTCGATCTTCGCTAGTGTGTAGTCAGACTCATAACCGCAAGTCATGGGCGTTGTATCCTTGTGTAAGGCACTTTAGTTCGCTTACTTCACTCGACTCAGGAGGTGTGTGAATGGGTATCTGGCTGTTAAGACAGCAGTCTATCTGAAAAAATTTATTCGCGCCTAACAGGCTGCAAGTCTTGTTCTAAATGTTCTGTGTTGCTGTTGGTCAAGGGAGTAAAATGTTATTGTAAAGCGCCGTGAGCATGGCTACGCCATGGAACATGAACTATATAAATGCTATCTTTACTTTACAAGATTTCAGTAGATGTAATTGTAGCAGTTTTTTTAGGCTTTTGTCATAGTAATATATTCTTGGTCTCCAAAGCATGGTTGTGAACGTTTTTAAAATGTCTTTGCGCAGGTCCTTATTGACAATGTCAACAATCTAGACAGAGCCTACGAGTTTGCTGAAAGATGCAATGACTCGGCAGTGTGGAGCCAATTGGCCAGGGCTCAGCTCAACCAGGGCATGGTCAAGGAAGCCATTGACTCGTACATCAAGGCCGATGATCCGTCGCAGTACATGGAAGTTGTGGCTGTTGCCAGCAAGAGTGGTGAGTTTTACCATGTCCAGTTGTCTCTCCTACTCTCCCATCCCTTGTTTCCCTTAACAAGATTACAATTTTTAAAAAAAGATATTATCACCCAATAAAGAATCTGAGCTGACCTTAGCTTTCTGAGCCTTTGTCTTGTGTGGCAATGTGGCTGTTGGGTAAAGACATTGGATGTGTAACTGCAAGGATTGGAGTTTGAGGCTGCGCCACGCTGTGGCACTGTTTGGTCCTTGGGAAAGGCTATTTAGGTTTATTTCCTCACCCCACTTGGGTGATATTGATTACCCGACCATAGGCAGAGGAGGATCTTGTCAGTATGCTAAAGCAGGTGCGCTTGTAAAATGGCTGCATCTCTGTTCATTCCACGAGTTGAGAAGGTGTTTTGTTGGGAAAAGGCCTTTCGGGGAATACTTGTGAAGTGCTTTGAGCACATTTAGTGGATTTAGCCATGTATTTAAAAAAAGGACGAAAAAAAAAAAAAAAAAGCTCAGAACCTGAAACCTTATGGCAACATAAGGTACCTGAACGTTTTATTTTCATTTTTTGACTTTTTTTCCCCTCCTTAAACCTTTTTGTGTCAAAGGGGACACGAGCTCAGTGGTAGAGTGTTGGCCTGAGGATTGAGAGGCAGTAAGTTTGATTCTTGCTACGGACACATCCCTTTTTTTTCCTTTAAACAAGAAAATGTACCCCTGTTGCTTCACTGGACCCAGGTGAAAATGGGTACAGCTTCGGCTGGAAAAGTACTCTGCGATAAACAAGCATATTATTCAGAGTGATGGATAAAGTCAGTCACTGTCCGCTTCATGCTATAGAAACTGAGATAAGCTCTGGCCTTATGAGCTGGTTTGGCTCGTAAAGGACTACTACTACTACACCTACTACTACTACTCCTACTACTACTACTGCTGCTGCTGCTGCTGCTGCTGCCTCAGTAAATACTATGATGCTGTATTGAAATGATATGAATTTGTCATCTTATTTTGCCAGATAATTGGGAGGACATGGTCAAATTCTTGCAGATGGCTCGTAAGAAGGCGCGTGAGACATTTGTAGAAACAGAGCTTGTGTATGCCTATGCCAAGACCAACCGTCTAGCCGACATGGAAGAATTTGTGTCAGGGCCGAACCATGCCAACATTACACAGGTCAGTTTCTGCCTATGTAGCTTGTTTAAAGGGGATTTAGAATGTTTAAAATGGTTATTTTGTATTTTAGAATAAATGAACAATTATTGGTTCTCTATAATCCATAAGAAAATAAGATGTCATCAAAGCTTATGTTACTTGTCTCAAGTGTAACTGAATTAAGTTTTAGCCCATTGAAACAGATAAAGGAGGATTGTTTGCTTTTTAATTGTCATCCTACATTATAAAGATATAGTACAAGGAGATTAGTTTGTTTCCTTGGCTCGATTAAATTTTCATCCGCGCACATGGATTTAAAAACTGATCTAACATTTATGCGGACATGTTTGATGCATTGAGATAAAGCTAATTTGGAGACTTTCTCTAAAATTAATGTGTATTTTGACTTAACTGAAGTCAAAACAAATTGTTTTAAAGTCATGCTGTGCAAATGACATCTCCTTCATGTGGACTGTTTTCCATTGAACCGAGAGGGTCCATAGCTTTGAGTTGCCAGTTTGGATTTTTGCTTGTTTGTGAAAAAAAAATTGTAAAAATCTCAACAATTGAAAGAGACTGTTGCTGTTAACATTACACTCAGTGGGTTTTGGTTTTGTTGTTATTTATTTATTTTAAAAAAAAATCCCTTGTAAAGTGTCAAGAAACTGAAGTTAGCCTCAATTTGACATGTGAAAGAAACAAAAATCAAAATCAGAGCAAACATATTCCACGAGTTTTCGTTTTCCTTTTCCTTTTTTTCTCAGGTGGCAGACAGATGTTTTGACGACAAGATGTATGAAGCCGCTAAGCTGCTATACAACAACGTGTCTAACTATGCCAGACTTGCAATCACTTTAGTGCATCTAGGGGAATACCAAGGGGCAGTGGACAGTGCTAGGAAAGCCAATAGTACCAAGACATGGAAGGAAGTGAGTGCACAGTAATAGGTTGATGCATTGCTTGTTTTTAAAAAATCAGTTGTTATTGGGTGTCCTTAAGAGGGGTTCCAAAACATATGCAGATCAAGCTTTCGCTCATGCTGCCCTCACTGTCTGGAAATCTCTTCCCTTAAGTCTAAGAGAAAGGGTTATTGACCCTGAGACAATGTTCATCAAGAAATTAGAAATCCATTATGACATTTTCCTTAAATTAATTCAGACCTGTAAATTTGCAGCCAATTGTCGTATTTCTGCCAAAATAGATTTTGTCATTAAATAAAAAAAGAAAAACAGAAAACAGAAACAAAACCAAAGAAACACAGAAATGTAAACCAACGAAGACGACTTTTTGGTCTCCCCCTCAAATTTACGTCTAAATACACCGATTTAACCTACCCCTACTTGTCTCACTACCACCCCTTTTGCCATATAGTATGCTAAATGCAAGGTCCATTCATAGCCTGTACTGGCCGGTTGAGGCCTCAACGCTCCAACCTTGCCAGCAGATAGGCCAAGGCAGTCGCGCTCAGCCCCCACTCGCAACGTCTAGTTTTGCCGGTCAGCTCTCATCACCCTCACGTCTGGGAGGCTGACTCGCTCACTGTCACACAACTATCACACATGATGTGCAAAACGTACTAAAATGCCTTGGCACATTGACGTCACAAACTTTTCCTCATAGGCCCAATTCAGACTTTCTTCATCAGACTGCTGTATTTCTTTGTGAACCGCCGAAGAAAGTCTGAAAGGGGCGACTGGGATAAATTGATTTCTGTGAGGAAAAAGATGAATTCTATTTGAAGCCACCGGAATAAGCATTTAGCGAGAGTAGTTTCAGTTTCAGTTCAGGCTAGGCGATCCCTAGTCTTGAAGATCCATTCTACTGGGCTACTTGATCTAAGATCTAGATATGTTTGAGATTTCACACAATGTAACTCTGGAATCTAGATTTACTTTCAGTTTGGTGTGTAATCTTCATTGATCTAGATATATCTAGATTCGTGTAAAATCAAGATCTAGAGCTAGATTCTAGTTCTGATTTAGAGATCAATCTCTTGATCTCCGAAGGGAAGTTATAATTCTACTTAAATATTTAATTTATATCTAGGCCTACTCTAGACTAGATTATAAGATCTCAATTACCTTTAGATTCTAGTTCTCTGCCCTCTTACTTAGCAATGATATCTTTATGTCATGAACAGTTGTATAGCAAATTCCATAAGTCATCAGTTAAGTTTCTAATTTATATTTGTACTCATACGGGTACAGTTGTTTTACGTGACTAGGCCAACTGTGTTGGTCGTATCTACTATGTGTGTGGGGGATGTGGAGTTCAGACAATTTTGTCATTGGCTGTTTACAGGTCTGTTAATTGATTTATTAATTGTACCCTCTCTCCGAAGGTTCTACCTTAGTTTATTATAAAATACTTTTATATTATAGCATTTTGTTCTTAGCGTTGATGATGTTGTTTACCATGTAATTGTCAATTTTAATTGTATAATTGTATGCTTAGGGCTATGCTTGGATGGGATTAGGCACTGTACAAGTGAATTCTATCATTATTATTGATGCTAGATGGATTTAAGATGACATAGAAATAGTGGTAAAATAAATAACAGTGTAAAACTCAACCATAAATCAGACCCTTGTTTTGCACAAGATTCGATATTCGACAGTCAACCTATTGTATACAGTTCAGTTCTGAGCAATCCATACTTGCCTTTATAAAACAAAAATGAGATTGTTACAAGATTGTTATATTTATGCTGTAGCTGTCAATCATAACCTGTCTTATGACAATTAAATGTTCATCTATTGGTTTGGTTTTTCCTGAGGTTTTTTGTGTGAAAATAGATATTCCAGTAAATTCCTTCACATTTTTTCCCTTCTGCCTTTGTTTTCAGGTGTGTTTTGCTTGTGTAGATAATGAGGAATTCCGGCTGGCGCAGATGTGTGGCTTGCATATAGTTGTGCATGCTGATGAGTTAGAGGAACTTATCAATTATTATCAAGACAGGGGCTACTTTGAGGAATTGATAGCATTATTAGAGGCTGCTTTAGGTAGGCATCCGTGTCACTTGCCATTCTCCATGTCTTGTTCTCGCAGCTTTGCCATAAATGTCTTCACTCCTTTAATTTAGTTTCCCCAAATGTTAAAATGCTAACTGCACAGGTGCAGGGGATACCTGTGTTACAGATTTATAACATGGCATGCAGAAAATGTTGAACTTGGCGCTGAACTTGAATTTGCCGGGCCTGACCTCAGCGGTAGGGCATTGGCCTGCAAACCCAGAGGCAGCAGGTTCGATTCTCGCTATGGGCACATGCAATTTTTTTTTTCTTAAGCTAGAAAATTTATCCCAGTTGCTTCACTCGACCCAAATGAAAATGGGTACAGCTTTGGCTGGAAAAATACTCTGCAATAGTCAAGCATCCTATTCAAAGAGTGATGGATAAAGTCAGTCACCTCCACTTCATGCTATAGAAACTGGGATAAGCTCCGGCCCTATGAGCTGATCTAGCTCGTACAATGGTCCACTCTAATCATGATAGATGGTTGACATGTTATGGTCATAAATATTAAATAGAGGGATTTATTTTCTGGAAATTGCATTCTGTTTTGTTCTTTAGCATCCAATCAAGAGAGAATAAGAAAGAAGTCAACATATTGAAATGTCTAGCGCAGTGTTTTACAACCTTTCGGTGGTGACAACAAAGGCATTTCAATGGGGCCCCCGAAAGCCTTTGGTTTTCTCTCTTTTTTGTCCTCTTGAATCAGATATAAAGGCTGGTAAAGTATTTATGTAGATGTACATTGCATGAAATACTAAGTTGAATTCTTTTTACAGTAGTTAAAGCCTTAATTGAATTTTAGCATCATAATTACACATTCCTTGTTACCTCCTTGAATTTGATCTTTCCCAAATCTCCTTGAAAACTCCTTGAACTATGAATTTGGCCTGAATTGCCTTGCTTCCTCCTTGAATTTCATTTTGTTCGGAAAAGAATTTAAAAAGAACCCGGCCAGACCATGACAAAGGCCTTTTAGGTCGGGAAATTGATGGCAGGCGGGTGTGGAGTGGGCCACCATGTTTGGGGTTATGTTGTTAAGCCTCCTTGAATTCACCAAAATTCTCCTTGAAACCTTGTTGAATTGTAAGGATGCATAGCTGTAGTAACCCTGATTATCCCCTGAATTGCAATTTTTGTTTTGTTTTTGTTTTTTTAATTCAGTGGTGAAACATAAGAACTGATTCTTTCTTTCATCTGTCAAATGAACTTATTTGAATTGATTTGTGACAAAACCTTGAATTAATACATTTTTATTGTTGGGTTGTGAGCTTATTGATGGCTAGTAACATTTGGGGTCGAGGGACAAAAAAGGTTGAAAAACACTGGTGTCAAGGCTCCACATTCTTGCATGTTTGATTGTTTGATTGTCGATTATGCCCAATGCATCCGCTAGGGATGATCTCAGGGCTTTTTCACTTATCAGCTAAATGTTGAACAATACCCATAAGGCAATATATAAGAAGAGACAGTACCCGCTCTTTATTATAACATTGGATGGCTTCTAAAAAAAAAAACAACCCCAAGATGTTGGGTTCCACATTTCAAAAGATGTCAAACAAAATTTTTTTTGGTGATAAGACTGCGTTGAAACGGAACTGAATGATCAAAGGGAATGGGCATTGGAAAACGTCAAAGAGACACAGAGAGAGAGAGAGAGAGAGAGAGAGAGAGAGAGAGAGAGAGAGAGAGAGAGAGAGAGAGAGAGACACACA
>JAOYNN010022024.1:0-12863 GCA_025770095.1 Goniobranchus kuniei | reverse complement strand
GGCAGTGTAATGTGTTTTGATTATAAGAATACTATATACACTTGAATTGACTTGATTTTTCTCATACACGATATATATATATTTTATATATATATATTGTGTGTGTATCACATTGTGTCATTTCAGTGCTTGTTCCAGCATGCATTATTTGGAAGGATAAAAGAACTCTCCTGTGTGTGGATTTTTGTGCAGGGCATTCAGGAAATGGACATGAAACTGTTATAAATTATTGTAATATAATGAGATATCATTTTTTGAAAAGCTAGCTTAAGTACCAAGTTTGTCAACTATTTTTGTTTTGTTTTTTTCATTTCCCTCTTTTAGGATTGTAATTTTGTCAAAGTGAGTATTAATTATTACACCTTTTATCAGACTTCACGAGGTGTTGTTGCACACTTTAAAACTTTATTTTATATTATATAATGAAAATTGTACTATCTGTAAATTGGCACACAATGGATTAATAGACCAGCTTCACTCTACCATATAATGAGCTTTAAAACTGAACTAGAAGGTACAATTTATAATTTAAAAAATAGAATTACATCATCAACACACACAGTTTCTGCTTGATCTGAGATTCATCCCACTTTCACTATCATGGGAGCTACTTTGTCTAGCATCCTTCGCATTCGGCACTTCTCCTGGCTGAACTGGCAAACATCGGATGTGACGGAGGAGGATATTGAATTAAAAAGGAAGGAGTACGAACAAGCCATTCTCAAAGCGGTTGATGCTGTAAGTTTATAAAGCTTCAAACTTTAATTGTCTAAGCCTGAATTTCTCTTGTGCTTAATTTTCCTGTATCTAAAGTAAAGATGGCATTTATATAGCGCACGTTCCATGGTGTAGCCGTGCTCACGGTGCTTTACAATGACATTTTACTCCCCTGACCAACAGGAACACAGATCATTTAAAACGAGACTTGCAACCTGTTAGAAGGCACAAATACATCTTTTCAGACAGTGACAACACTGTCTTAGCGTCCAGGTACTCATGCCTTACCCAAGGACACAACACTGATGACTTGTGGTTATGAACCTGATCGCACACTAGCGAGACTCGAACCCACACATTACGCACGCTTGAACTGACCGTTGTGAATACCTCTTGACTCGTGCCGAGATGTGATCTGCACTTAGCCACCGACACCCAAATAGCACACATATGTAGTGAAGGCGTTCCAGTAAAAGAGGGCGATTGTGTTTAGATACAGTCACCACCACTAAGCGTCACACAGTGGATAGCATGACATTTCAGTATAAGGAGCACTAAATGGCTGTGGCAATTTGTTCTGATTGATATAAAAGTCACTGGATAGCATCACTGAGTTTCACTTCGTACCATGATCCATTTGGAAGATGAGAGGATTTTCCTAGAAATTTTGAGAAAAAGATCTTTAGAATTCCAATAAGGAATGAACTCAAGCAAGTGACTTAAGCAAAACAGTCATGATCTTCGGCTAGTTTACCATGGGTATGTCACCATACTGTCTGGGCTTCACCATCTATCCGGTCACACGTTCAGATGAAGGGGCAGAGGACTCAAATTGAAACTGTTAATCCGCTCAGCCTCGATGCCAAACTGTAACACAGAGCCCCGATCGGGTCATTATTGACCCGAGAATTAGTACAATGCAGTACTTGAATATTGACAGTTTGATTACATGTGAATGTGTGTAAAGAGGCCCATTAGCCTAGTCCATAGTGTTTATTGCAATACACAGCACCGTGCCACAGGCTCTGAGCCTACTTATATGATGGCTTATGGCAGACCCTATAGGCCTACGGCGATGGCGAAAATGTCGTGTCTTAACGGGGATAACAGTTAGACCTACGCCAGTTCAAGTCGGACCTTGATGTCGTAGGGTTTGGGCTAAAACATGACGTAGGCCTACAAAAACACCGCAATAGAATAGATCTAGATCTATTACTAATGAATCTAGATTTATTATTACCATACTACCATATCATACAAATCCTTTTTGTTCAATCGTCAGTTGATGTGGCCTAAAACTTTCAGCAGTGAAGATGGTTTACCGGTACAAAAGAGGAAAAAAAAAATGTTTGCGGGGTCATGAGAATTGGACAAAAATAGTCAACATCGATTTCTTGGTAATCAGAATCGACAACGTATTTATTACGATATTCTAGGACTAATCATAATGTTCAGGTCAATTTTGACCTGATTGGTGCTTTGTGTGAGTTTTCGATTTTTATAAGTGTTATCACATTAGCCAACAAACAGGGGCTTTACAGCAAAACTACTATAGCTGCAAAGTTCATGTTCTGGGATTTTGTGCAAGATAGGTTTGAGGAAGCATGTTTAGCAGCTTGGTGTATAGATCGCATAAGGAGACGAGTTGTTTGTCAACAGGTGACCCCGAGGCGGCATGAGTTAAGTTCCATGCAAGAGGGGCAACCAATTCACAATTCTTGCTAACTAAACTTTGAATTTAATCACAGTCACTGAGCCTTATCTCATCTTATGCAACCAGAGGGTAGGAAAGGCAAGGCACAACTAGTAAGAGCATTTTGGTGAGCTTACTCTTACATATAAATAATCTAAATGCGTACTCTGCAGAGAATGGCAGGAGAGAGATGGGGTGATGGTCAAGTAAATGCCAGCATGGCATTGGATGTGTAGAGAGAGACATGATCAAAGATTACTCACTAATTTATCGTAACAACTCACTGGGGAACCTGAGTCTTTGACCTGACTACCCATCCAAAGAATTGTTTATGGCTACATTTCCTCACCATGCCTCCCCCTTTCCCCCCAATCCCAACCTCCTTTATGGAAAAAAAGATAAACAACCGACCAAATGAGGCAAATAATTTAACCCCCCTCATATCAATTTATTTCATTAACCCATCAACAAAATAGAACTGTACCAGCAGTTCCCAGTGGGAAACAGTTAGCAATACTTTGGTAATACCAGGAAAGGATGCCATTACACTAAGTAGTGGCCGCTGTATATTCTAGTTTTACATGGCTCACCGCTTTTCATGTAATATACTATTATATTTATCATGGCACAATAAGCTAGTTCCTGTCATTGTCTTTCAAGTTTTTTCCCATTATTATCATGTCACGGTGCAGTCTCAAATGGCTTCAGACATGCTGAATAATATTTTAATAATAAAAATAATAATAATAATAGTTCACTCTTATTTTTTATAGCGCTTCCTCTCCATTTGAAATTTTAAAGCTCTAGACACTTCACATAAATAGAAATAATGTAAAGCATTATATTGCTTGTAGGGAAACTATAAAATTACAGCACAGAATTATTATTTATTGTTTTTTTTACTTTGTATTTTTGTTAAAGATGTTGTTATTTATTATTATTATTATTATTATTATTATTATTATTATTATTATTATTATTATTAAATACAATGTACAAAGAGTTAAAAATAGTTTTGTGTAAAAAATGTTCAAAAGTTAATAGCCATATCTAACTTTTTATGTAACAAGTGTATCAAGTTCTCGCAAACATTGTAAAGCATGGCATAAAATTAAAACTTTTTATATTTATTTATATATAATTTATATATACATTCCTATCAATGAAAGTGATAGATTTAATGATAATTAAAATGAGTAGAATGATTTGATATGCAAAAGTGAATTCTAATGAGTGTTATATTTCTTGATGTACTGAGGTCTTATTGTTTTCAGCGTCATTAGACATATTATTATTTAATAAATTCTTGTTTTGGTTTTTTCTTTTTATTTCTACTGCAGGATGATCTTGATGCTCTACACCAACTTAGTGATGACAGTCACTTTACATTCTGGGGCATCGTTGAAACTCTTAATTCCAAATGTCCTCTTCTTCATCGCGCATCCAACAAAGGTCATGCCGATATCGTTCAGTAAGTCAAATTAGCTGAGTATGAAACTTACTGCTTTCTGATCTCCTAACCCAGATTGGAATTGTTAAGGTACCACTTTGTCGGCGAATGGATAATCCACTCAGTCCTCGGCAGCTGTGAGGTTTCAAATGTATGGCCTATCCATTCCTTTACATTGTTGTCCTCTCTTTTGTTCCTCTGCCGCCCTCAATGTCTTCCACCAACCCAGTCCCCTGCAAGGCCATAATCGCCATTCCACTTAGTCTAGTCATATGCCCCTACCACTGAAGTTGTCTTCTTCTCACCATTGAGAATAGGTCTTTGTATGGTCCAATCGCTCCTTCAGTTCTGCATCTGACTTCTTCATTTGTAATATGATCTTTATGCGACATGTTCAAGATCTTTCTTGATAAATCTCATTTCCATGCCCCGTATTCTTTTCTGCAAGTCCGCTATATAAAGTACAGTATCCTAAAAACCCAAACCCTCATTGTTTACAAGTCTCTTCGTTTAAACAGTAGGGATGCCCAATGGGCATTTTTATATAAAATGAAATCCATAAGAAGTTAACTTCCTCAAAGTCAACTATCACTTAAAGTCCACATCATGTTACAGGCCCGTTTTTTTCCTTCTGTATTTATCTCTGATTGTGAGACGGTTAAAGACTTCAGTGCTATTTATGCCTAAAGTGAACACTATGTGGATGAATGGAAAGGTGAAATCATTGACAAAGAGATACATTGAGAAAAGTGTGTAAAGCAGGGATGGGCAGGTGGCATACATTTTGTTTTAATTATAGCTTATAAGCATGTCATGAATTTAAGAGTATCAATGTTGTAAATGACATTCATTTCAGCAAAGAAAAAAAACACACAATCTACACTAATCATAGAAAGAGGATCCTCCGAAGTAACAATGGGACATAGGCCAATCGCACCCCATGTCCTTATTTTACTCACATTAGTTCGCTGAAATTGGGTAAAGTCAACCTTGCTTTTTAGTTTAAGTCAATGTTTTTTTGCTGTCCCTAGGTGTTGACTTTATCAGGATTTTGCTATATCATGTTATTTGTCACATAGACGTCGAAATTCGATCAGATCCTCTGTTTTCATCTTAAATCTCCCCATACTGTATCCTAGAGTCAGGGGTTGGAGTTCTGCATGCTGTCATCTCTGGGTGAAATGACGGTGATAAATTCCTTTACTTCTATACTACAGTGTAAAGATAAATTCGCTAAGATTAACCCTTAACTGGCCAAATTTGACTTAGGTCGCAATGTCCGGTATGCATTGTCATTGCCAGGTATGACTTAAGTCGAAATCATAATATACCCACTCTAAAAGATGACGGCAGTTAAACCACTGGTGTATACTTATTCTTGAGTAACTTCCCTTGCCTCAGAAAGCGTCTCTTGCCTTCTGTGAATTTTTTCGCCGTTAAGATTGCTGACTTATTTATGTTTTCTACATTTTCCATTGTTACAACTGAATGATGGATTCAGGTGATGAAAATGAAATTTATAGACATGAAATTGACTCAGGTGAGGAGTATTTAGATGAAAGTGACAACTCTAGCAGTTCATCAGAGAGTGATGAGTCAGTGGTTAGATCTGTACAAGACTTTGTTGATAGTGGTGGGGACCAAATGGATGTACCAGGCCCAAGTAGAACCAAAAGTGGGCATGGTCATAGAGGAAGTGAATGGGCTTGGAAGTTGCAAAGGGATCCAGAGATTGGCAATCCTACAGAATGGCTGATGGAATTTGATCATGATTCAGCAGGAGTGAATAGATCTATTATTGACAGAGAAGAAGAACTGAAAACACCTGTAGATTTCTTTAGGCTTTTCTTTCCTGATATGGCTTTGGAACTCATAAGGGATGAAACAAATTGTTATGCTGCTCAGGTGTTACATGTTAAAGAACTTACCCCTCATTCAAGGAAAAAGAAGTGGAGCCCTGTAGATAATGAAGATATAGATGCATTTATTGGATTTCAGATTGGGATGGGGATGTGTAAAAAAGCTGCAGAAGTGGACCATTGGAGGAAAATGTTTTGGCTCAATAAGACGCCATATGGAAAAGTTATGAGTGGCAACTGATATCAACTCATCTCCTCATTTCTACATTTCAGTTACTATAGTGAGTACATTCCTGGAGGACAAAATGGGTATGATGCTCTTTTCAAAATTAAAAAACTAATAAATTTTCTCTACTTGCATTTCTACACACCATCAATTAACGAATCCATGGTCTGGTTCAAAGGTCGTATCCACTTTTTACAATTCATGCCAGCAAAACCAACTAGATTTGGACTAAAGCTCTTTGCCTTGGTGGAGTCTAAGACCCACTATCTGCTAAAATTTACTGTCTACACAGGCAAGGACACATTTGAAATCAACACAAATGAGTCACTGCCAGAAACTGTCATGAAAACACTGTTGGAAGGCTTCGAACATAAAGTTCACATAGTATACTTTGATAACTGGTACACATCCATGAAATTAATACAGGATCTCTCTGCAGACCAAACTGGAGCTGTAGGAACAATTCTAGAAAACAGGAAAAACTTTCCTGATGCTCTAAAAAAGGAAAAGAAAAAGCTCAAGAAAGGGGATCCACCTGTATTTGAATGTCATGACAAATTACTTACCTCAACTTGGCACAACTCTTAAAGAGTCAATCTCGTCTCGTCAGGTCACAACAATGATGTGATAGAAATGAGGAAAAGAAGTAAAGCAGACCCATCAGGGTTTGTTACCCTGCAAAAACCATTCTGTGTTGAGGACTATAATAATTTCATGGAGGGTGTAGATCAGTTTGATCAAGTGGTAGGATATTATTCATATCCTTACAAGTGTAGCAAATGGTACCTGACATTTTATCATTTTCTGATTGAGACATCCTTGGTAAACTCACACATTTTATTCACAAAAAGTAATCCCAGAAAAAAGATCACCCGTAAGCGTTTCAAAGAGGAATGGATATTTCCTTACTCAAACAACAGACGGCTCGTCGCAAGGCTCAAAAGGTGCCACAGACCATGGCTGATTTAAAATCCAGCGCAAGACTGTTTGCCCCTCTCTAACCCTTCTCAATATGAGGATGCAAAGTACAAACCAAACTGTAAAGTCTGTGCTTCAATAAAAACAAGAAAACAAACCAGGTTTTTCTGCAAGGAAGGTGATGTGCCCCTTTGCGTCTTTCCCTGTCATGGAATTTGTCACTCCAAAGAGGACTTTGGCTGCTGCTAGGCAGCAGTGGGAACCAATTGTTTACAGTAAAAAAAAAAAGACAAAGAGAATAGAAAAATGAAGCAAAAGGTATTCACTTCCGTGAGGGATATTACCATATAAATTTGTGTTGTCAAAATGTAAATATGTTGCTTTGAACTTTGTTTTCAAATACTGTTCAGTACTATTTTTAGACAAATTTTTTCTCACTTCAGTAGTGTCATAACTACAAAATGGATGATAATTATGACTCAGACTGTTTTTCAAAATCAACTTTAGTCATTTATTAGACATTTTGCATCATAAAACAATCATTCATCAGTTTTGTAATGGTGAAAAAGCAGGGAATTTCACTATATAACAAAATTACACATATTAATGACTTTTCAAGATGGCCACCAAGGACACGTGGCCTAATTTGCATATTCAGTTATGTACATATGTTGCCAGTTCATATATAAAATCATTCTGAAAATTTCATGAAATTACACCAAACCTTTATTGAGTTATGATTTTTAAAATCAAATGTGCTGATTTTCCACAATTTTTGACAAAACCCTTGGCAAAGGGAATTACATAGGGCTTAAATAGGCCTGGCAAGTTAAGGGTTAAGGTAAAGTTTCGTTTAAGAAAATCCATTTGTCTGGTATCGATTTTCTCCCTATATACATTAATACTGATAAAAGACCAGTTTAAATTTACATAAATCGCTTTGCATCCGCTTAGAATAATTTGTCTTAGTCTTCGTGGCCTTCTTTTCTATGGTCGATTTAATCACCCAGGCAGCCGGTGAGTGGTTTAGGGTTTTGCTTATCCGTAAGGCCGTTATTGTGGGGATTCTCATTCAACACCCATCCCTTCTCTCCCCTCTTCTTCCTTTATGAGAGGTAAGGGTTGTGAAGCCTCATTAGATTAGATCTAGGTCACAGAACTTTAACGTACCCCATGTATATAATGAAATGGTTGTTTCCCTTGGACTTGCTTAAGATAAACCTTGCTAAGATAAACTCTCTGATCCAGGGTTCCTGTGGCCTCCTTATTTTCAAGGAGCTCCTTGAAACCTCCTTGAATTTGATTTTCCTCCAAAATCCCCTTGGAAAGTCCTTGAATTTTTTAATTTGGCCTAAGTCTCCTTGAATCTTCCTTGAATTTTATTTTGTTCGGGAAAAAAATTGAAAAAACAAAAACAAAAACCGGGATGACCACAACAAATGCCTTTGAGTTTCCGAAAATCAGTGGCAAGGCGGATGCGGAGCCGGCCGCCATGTTTGGGTTTTTGTTGCTAAGCCTCTTTAAATCCTCCAAAATTCTCCTTGAAACCCCTTTGAAACCTCCTTGAATTTTAAAGAAGCATATCTGTAGGAACCCTTTTGATCATTGTTTTAAAAAAACTACAACTAAAAACAAATTTATTGAAGCCCCTCTGGTAACAAATGCCATCAGCATACCATCGCAGTGAAATATATGAAATTATTGTCCTTCCTCAGTGTTTGATTAACATCCATAAGCAGTATAAATATGTATGCTTTTGTTCTGTCAGATTTTTCCTGAACTATGGTATGGATGTGGATGAAATCGATTCCTCAGGGATGACAGCCCTGCATGTGGCATGTCAGAGAAGACACAATACATGTGTGCCACTATTTCTAGATCGGTGCAGGGACATGGACAAAAGAGACGTTTGGGGTCGTACGCCTCTCATCAAGGCTCTTGTTTATAGGAACTTTGAAGCGGCAGAGGTATGTATGGCAGTTAATTTTGATTAAACATGGTAGTGTTCAGATGTTGTTTCATGACTATAAGGGACATGTATCTCTATGAAACAACGCCATTGCAGCTTTTTTCCTACGTGGGATTCTTCATGTTGATTGCCATTACTGTTCTTACACATTTGTGTGAACAAAATGCCGTTAAAATTTCCTTGGTAGTAAATTTTTCTTCAAAGTAGTTGATTTGGCACTGGGTTTTTTTGCTGAACTCCCTGTAGTTTAGCTTAAGCTTAACTCTCTTCATGCCTGTAGGCACATAAAGCTCAGATATGTCCCTTCTACAGTTGCCTGTCCCTTGCTGTCACTCTCGCTCTCTACCGTGAAGACCATCCCTCTTCATTTCTTTCCTTCTCCACCATCCTGCACCATTTTGTTTTAGGACGCCCTCTCCCTCTTCACCTTTCTGGTGTCCATCCCCCAGCTGCTGCACAGTCACTATTGGGATGTTTTCTGAGGACATGCGCTGCAGTAGTCATACCGTTTTATTCCAGTCGTGCAGAGATGGGGTCACCTCATAGTCATCAATGCATGTTCTTTCAAAAGTCTTATTTATTTTGGGCTTTCCAATTGCATTTTCTTTGTTAGAGGAACAAATATTTTACTGACATACCTGACTTGTGATTGATTCATATGTCATGCAGGATTTTGTTTTTATCTCATTTATTTTTTTTTATTTTCTAGATGTTACTAGAAAAGGGTGCAAATCCTAATGCGGCAGATATTTACGGCATGACACCACTCAGTACAGCCATAGATTATAATCTGATGGATATGTTACGCTGCTTGGTGAGTTGACACACTCAAAGATGAGTCTCTCTCTCTGTCTGTTTCTTTTTCTGTCTCTGTCTGCTTGTATCAGGTCTCTCTGTCTGTTTGTCTCTTTCTCAGTTTATTTTGGTCTGTCCGTGTGGCTGTCTGTCTCTCTCTCATTCTCTCTCTCTCATTTTCTCTTTCTCATTTTCTCTACATCTCTCCTCATTCTCTCTTTCATTCCTCGATATAGATTTATCTGATGTTTTTTTTTAATAATAAAGTGCCGTCGTCTTTTCCCCTCAAAGCACTAAACATTCAGGGGGAAAAAAAAATTTATTCTTTTACGAGCATGCATGTATCACAAAGAATATAAAAGACAAATTTGCAAACACACTAGTTCTACATATTGTGCAAAGACTATGAGGAACAACTGAGTTTGCATGAATGTAAATAAAGAAGAGCAAATAGTTAAACGGAATTCAATATTTTATAAGTGTCACTTTATACACTACATCCATCGCAAACTAAACAGAAGAAAGTTGTGTTTCGAGCAAGCCAGTAGAGTCAGCGCCCTTTGAGAATGGGATTGTGAAATGCCTAGCCAGATAATAACACTGGTCAACACACATTCTGCCCCATTGGGTTTGAAAACTGTATTGAGGTGATATGGGGGTGCTGAGTTCAGGTCTGGCATCCATTTAGCTGTATTGGGTCACGTTTTTGTGTTACGTCAATATCAGGAATTCCCATAGAATACTCGTATTATAAAGACATCATGTGTATCAAACTAGCAGAAAATGCTAACAAATTTCTTCCCACGATGGTTCTGTAAGAATAACATCAGATAACTTCCACAAAAATATTGAAATCCACATTTTATTAATAATATGTGTAATTATTGTCACAATTTACTCAAAAAATATGTATCTGGCAACTTTGGGAAAATATCTGGCTATATCTATTTCTTCAAAATGCATATAGACGAACTTCCTGTTAAGCAGATGCTCATTTCTACTAATTTTTGAAGCACTGCCTATATTCTTGAAAGATTTCTTTATTTAAAGTAAAATTTTATTTATGCCGGTACTGTAGGGACTAGAATGGTTCTGTAAGAATAACATCAGATTACTTTCACAAAAATATTGAAAATCCATATTTTATTGTGTAATTATTGTCACAATTTACTAAAAAAATATGTATCTGGCTATATCTATTTCTTCAAATTGCATATAGATGAACTTCCTGTTAAGCAGATGCTCAATTCTACTAATTTTTGAAGCACTGCCTATATTCTTAAAGGATTACTTTATTTAAATAATCAAACTCGATGAAGCACTATGTCATCTGATTTTCATATGAAAATTCTGAACATTTAACCAAAATAATAATTTTGTTTAATAGCCAAATATCTTTTTTAAATCTAATTTATATTTAGGATTTACCGTAATTTGGTTGCCTATATATCTGGATCCAGATTTTGAATTTTATACACAATCCTTGAATAGATCTGTTCTGATAAAAACCATAGTGAACATGAATACTTGTTCTTTTGTCTAATTTATGCATCTCAATTCTACTAGTCATTTGGCAGTTTTCTTGATCCAGGTCTAGATTATAGGTGTTGAAGATGATCAGTATCTTACTTGGCCGGCAGAGAAGGTATAATCCTGGTAGGTCTAAACATCCATGCTTCTTATGTTTATGTATCATTTGGGGGCACAGATGGCTCAATGGTAAAGGCATCGGCCTGGGACTCGGAGGTCCCGGGTTCAATTCCCACCAGCAACTGCTTGTGTTTTTTCCTTAAGCAAGAAAATTTACCTCAATTACTTCACTCGACTCAGGTGTTAAATGAGTACCTAGCAATAGGCTGGTATGGTTGCACTGACTGTGCTTAACTTTATCGTATGCTCCCCAGGGAGTATGCCTGCTAGGGGATAAAGTATTGTAAAGCGCTTAGAGACTTTGTATAACGGTGTAAAGCGCTGTATAAATGCAATCTTTATCTTTTTATCTTTTATGTAATAGCAGAGCTGAGGATAAGCACTGGAAGGAAGACCAACGGACATTTAGAGAAATTTGTAAATAATGAAAATTGTGGAGTCCATCCATGAGCCTGTGGTTGATAGAGGAAAGATCGTCTTCCTGACTCTTCACATAAAATTTGATAACGAACGTGGAGGCTCTGGATGCTAAAGAAGGTCGTTTTCATTCAATCACCTCAATCACCTAATTCCTAAGCTTGAGCTATGACCAAATCAAAACAGGTGTATTTAATGGCCAAAGAAATTTGAAAATCGATGCTAGACCAAGCCTTTCAGGAAACAATGTACTGTTTTGACAAAGCCAATGGGCTTCTTTTAATGAAATAGAAAAACCTATACAAGTTTTAAGACCGTGTTCTATCACTGTTAAGAAATTCTTCGAGAAATTAGTGTCCAATATGAGTTTTACAGTGCATTTTCTGCAAAGTGATCTAGAAGAATTCCCACCAAACCGTGGAGTTGTAAGTGACAGACATGGTGAGCACTTTCAGCAAGATAAAGACCTTAGACAAGAGATATCAGGGGAGATGGATGCTAACATGACAGCAGATGATTGTTGGACCATAAAAAGGCACAAGTCCATATTGAAACATACGAGAAGGTCCCAAAAAAGAACATTTCTAATTGATTAGCAATTTACTTAAGACTCAAATTTAATTTGTCTTTATATTGCAAAGTGTTATTATACAGATACATTGGTTATTTTAGGGAAAATGATATTCAGTATGTTCAAGTACATTTTCTTTTTGAAAAAAACAAACATCTTTTGTCATCTATGATGACATTGTGCTGAAAATAACATAAAAAGAGTGTTCACAATATCTCAAAAATGAGACCCGATAGAAAAAATTGGATTCCATTTCCGAAGTCAGTGCCCTTGAGTTGGTATAAAATCAACTTCAAACCGCATGGGGCAGAAAAAATGTTGGTATTGTTGACCAGTGTAATATATAATGCATAACATTTATATATATAAATAATTTATATATTAACATTTATATATATAAACCAAAGGAATAGATGGTTGGGAATAATAACTGCAGGTCATGTTGGGTCGGCGTAAGAACCACTTGATTCTGAAACCTCCCTTTTTAAGGAGGCAACATGGTCGAGTGGTATTGTGTTTGTTTTTCATGGCAAGGCGGAGGGTGCCGACGCGGAGGCCCACCATCGATTCCAAGTGGTGCAGGATTTTTTTCTTGTGT
>JAOYNN010021913.1:0-12865 GCA_025770095.1 Goniobranchus kuniei | reverse complement strand
ATAAAAATTTGCGCGTTGACATTAATACTCAGATAATCTGAGTCTGTCAGCCAATTTGAAGACTAAGACTAAGACTATCTAGAAATGGTGTGAATTTGTGAGTCTGTGACCTGACTGGAATGATTTAAAGGGAAACTTGGCAGCCTTCCAAGGTTAAATAACCACATAAAAATAACAGCTCAGGACCAGAATTTAGGTCACCTGTTCCAAACTCCATAACAGTGTAATGTAGATCTAGTAATAATGTAAGATGTAAAAATAAAGTGCAAATTCTTGTACTGTAAGTTTAATGACCTTCAAATGCACAATGTCACAAATAATTCCTCTCTGCCACAAATAGCAAGAATCCCCCCAAACGAAATTAAGCGGCAAGACATCAAGGACACTTTACTCTTTCCTAAAATCGTCGACACATCCATCTCCTAAATGGAACAAAGTTCCCTTTACTTGTCAAATCAGACACCAGCTGAGGTTGGAGGGTACGCCCAAATTTCTGCTCGAGTGAACACTGGCCTTTGCATAAAAGGGAAAGCGTATCTTTCGAAGCAATAGCTAAGTTCAGCATAGCCAGAATTAGAAGAGAGATGTTGCAGTTGCAAAACTGAAAAAATGTCCCAAAATAAGCTATCATAGCAAGACCTTTATGCGAATTTAGATGACTGAATTGATTGTCAAGGAAAGCTGGACGATCACTGCCACATCATTCATCCACTCACCTGGTAACAAGTTTTAGGAAGGTCCAAGCAGACAGCACAGCACAAAATTCCACTAAGTCTATCTTCCAGTTTGCCTTTAGGATCTGTATGAGCGTCGGATGTTTTAAGTTTTTTGCTTGGGGGCTCAAAAGATGATACATTTTCTTTATCAGCAGAAGAATCACGGAGCACCTGTAGAGAAGAATCTGCGACAGCTTCCTCCATTTTGTTTGTTTGTAAATCTTCAGAGCAGACTGATACGCAAATCAGCTGACGTCACAGCTGGCCAATGAACACCATGCTATGAATTCGGCAATCTCCGTTCCTCCACACGGAAATAAATAAAATATTCCGTGGCCAGAAAAGGAGTAAGGATTTGAGATAGTTATTTGAAACGTTTACTCTTGTCTCAACTAAATTGAAGGGAAGGGATTGTTTGAAGACAAAATGACAAGGGGCAAAACAAAAGCTTGATTGCTCTTAATTAAGAAGCGTATTATATTTTATGTAACGGGAATGAACGGAATAGTCCATTTATGGATTGATCGTGGATGGTGAGGGCGTGTTTCCGGAAAAACAATCCTAAAACCGAAACTAGCCTTTTTAGAGCCAGAGCACCTAGCCATCTAGCCTACTTGGCCCAAACTGCTTGTGTCTCAGATTTTCTGTTTGTTGCTCATTTCTTGATCCCTCGATAGATCTAGATCCATTGACTTTTATTCCTAATGGTCAGAACAATATTTGCTGTATTGTTTCTAAATGAAACATCTGACTTTCTCAAAGGTTTGGTCACAATTATACATCATACCTTCGTCTTTTCTTTCCTTCTCACATCTGGTAGACCTTATTGTCCTTATTCTATTGCTGCTTCTACCCATGAGCAAGATGTTTGTCCTCGAGAAAAAAACATCGATGTCCTTTTCCATCTTTTAGCACCAGATATTGATTTGTCTAAACCTAAGCATGATTTCAAGAAGACATCGTCCTGCTGTCGAGACTGCCATGATGGTAGATCCAATGATCAGAATGATCCAGGATTTCGATCAACCAGGAAAAAGGCACAAGACTTATCAAATCAGGGAGAATGTCAGTCTCCTGAGATGATCGACATAAAAAAATGGCTAACTACACTCGATCAACCTTATCTTTTACATTTTCCACTTGATTCAAACCCTGATAATGAAATTCGTGTAGTCTATGGAGCAATTTTTTCAAAGATATTTCCCATGCCTTTTAAATCTGAAACATATCTTGCAGCTGTATCAGAATCTGCTCTCGTAGATTGTCTAGACTTTGATTTGAATTATACATTTTCTCCTCTTTTCCACAATCTGATAAGTGGTAATTATAATATACAACTTGCTAAATTACTGCCTGTGCCACTGACACATCGATATGGAGGACACCAGTTTGGCTTTTGGGCTAGTCAGTTAGGTGATGGAAGGGCACATTTAATAGGTAGCAAAGTTAACAGGAATCAAGAGAGATGGGAACTGCAGCTGAAAGGGTCAGGAAGGACCCCTTATTCACGCCAGGGTGATGGTAGAGCTGTATTGAGATCATCTGTGAGAGAATTTCTCGCTAGTGAGGCCATGTATTATCTTGGTAAGCAACCTCTCTACATAAAAGCACTAAGCAATACAGTAGAACATGACATGAAAGTAACGAACTCAGAAATAGCTAATAAAATCTAAAGCCCCATTTTTTCCCGTCATTTGAGTCAATGAAATAAGCATGAAAGTAGCAAGTATGAAAAAGAGGTCAACTCGGAAATAGCAAGTATTTCTTCCACCAGATCTTCCACCAGACTTAGGACTATGGAGATTAAAACAGTCAAGAAATTTACTAAAGAAATTTGCTTCGTTCTCTTTTCTTTTCTATTATTTTTCATTAAAACAAAAGATCAACCACGGGCAGATAAGGGCCTCGCTTAGCCGCATCACTTGGTGAGAGAGGGAAGTGGGGGTGGGAGGGTCATTGTTGTTTACATGTAGTAGGCTAGCCTCGACTCACAAACGGGGAATCGATTTTGCAGAATCCAGATCTTGCCTACCATAACCCATCCAGCCCTAACCTAACGCACAGTCTACGGTACTGATATCAGAATTTTACGTCATCTCAGCATCACACTTGCACACATCAAACATGAACACACATAGTGTGTGCAAACACACTCACTCACAGGTCTAGTCGCTAAACTTTCCCCTTCTCTTTTCCTTCTTTTTGACTCGTCCAGTGCACATCATCGATATTCTAGTCTAGCCTATTCATTGTTTCTTTTGCAATTATGGCCAATAGCCAATAACCTAATACTAAAACTTTTTCTTCAAGCTACCGAGTAGCCTTTCACGACTATTTTAGGCTGCTCGATGTGGGATTATTATTAACACTCTTTGCACATGCTGTTTTCGTATCTTAGTGTTACCCTATTCCCTACAAGATTATGTGTACCTTACAAAAAGAAGAGTTGTTTACTTCCGGGTTGCACCGTTCCTGTCTCATGGCAGCTTCATATATGAATAAAGCCTAACAACATAATCTGCATTCATCTCACCTATTCTTATTTGTTCTTAAATATACACAAATACTACACTCAGGAATAGCGAGAACTCGGAAATAGTGAGTAATTACGGTTAAACCCCTGGATCTCATTATTTCCGAGTTCTACTGTAGAAACATACAACAACATTCAGGGGTAAAAATTAAGCTAACTGTGGTAGTCAGTATATTTTCTTTAACTTATTGTCCATTCATTGACTGATGAGAAAGTATGGTTGAAATGATGAGAAACCATGTTACACATTTGCCAGTAGAATATCAAAAAATTGAATTACATTTACTTGATGAGCCACAATACTTTATTATAATTTTAAATACCATGAAATGCGTTCTGTGCTGGGATTTTTACATCTGACTCATCACCTCCTTGCTAGTTGAAATTGTCCTTATGATGTAACTGCAACCTACAATTTCATTTATCAGTATCATGCTTTGTTTTCATAAGTAGATTGTGAATTATTAGTTGAATGAGAGATATGGCAAAATTCTGAGAGTCTGCTATAATGAATTGGCACCCATCTTGACACACATTTTCAAAGCGTTTAAAGGGAACACACTATTCCTCTTATTTGGAAGACTTCCTAGTAAACCATCCACAATAGGCCAAACTCAATGGCATAATATCAGACTGTCTCATTTTGAGAACTGGAATCCCCCAGGGATTGTGTAAGCCTAATACTGTCATCATGGTTTTTTGCGCTCAAATTTCGTGAATGTCAGCAAATCACTGCAAATTTTACAAAAAATTTAATTTTTAAAACATTTCCCTCTTTTTGAGCCGTTATCGAAAATAACTTTCACATCGGGCCCTTGCATGTCTGTCAGATCATTTCCCTTCGTTCTGAACCTTATTGGCAATCTTCTCGGCTTACACTAGGCCTATTAGCCTTATGGTAAATCTATAAAAAAAAATTTTACTGCCAGCACTGGTAGGCCTACACCATTAATCATTCAGCAATAGCCTTAGAGAGTCATTCCTCTCCTTTATTCATTGTGTGTTAGTCTCCGTCTCTTTCTCTGACTCTTTTTGTCTATATCATAGCCATTCAAACAAAGCAAAACAAAGAGGAAAAATAAACATCGAGAGAAAAAAAAAGAATCCTCTGCTCCCTCAACAAAGCAAAACAAAACAACACCCTAAAAACAAAACAATAAAACACAAAACAAAGAAGAAGGGAAAAAACAACAACTAGCGCAGTCAAGCAGCATGAATGAATGTAATGTAAAGCTAATCATTGTAATATGACTTGAATGGATTGATCGTTGTGGTATGGATGATTTGAATGAATGTTAAAGTTAAACTGACTATTGCAGTATGAGTGATTTGAATGAATGTATAACTGATAATAGTGTAGTATGAATGATTTGAATGAATGTTAAACTGATTGTATTGAAGTATCAAAGATTTGGATGAATTTCAAAACATATTATTATTGAAGTATTCATGATCTGAATGAATGTTAAACTGATTATTCAGGCATGAATAAATTAGATAAATGCAAAACTGACTGAATTGAACTTTTTTAAAACAAAACAAAGCGACGTCGGTGGCTAAGTGGTGATCACATCTCGGCACGAGTCGAGAGTCAAGAGGCATTTACCATGGTCAATACAAGCGTGCATGACCGCTTGGGTTTGAGCCTCGCTAGTGTGCGCTCAGGCTCATAACAGCAAGTCATCGTCATAGTGTCTCTAGGTAAGAGACCTCACTCAACTCAGATGTGAATGAGTACCTGGCTGTTAAGATAGCGCTGTCTCTGTCTGATAAAATGTACTCACACCTAACAGGCTGCAAGTTGTGTTCTTAATATTCTGTGTTGCTGTTGGTGAGGGGAGTGAAATGTCATTGTAAAGCGCTGTGAGCATGGTTACACAGTGGAACATGTGCTACATAAATGCTGCCATCTTTACTTTATACATCTTAATGCATGATGGATGATTAATTCTAACGAATTCCATGTTTCCATTAAGGCCATCATGTCGCAATCAAATCTTTGATCAGAAGAATGTTTTGTTAAAAAGGCTTAGAATCTAGTCTAGTGAGATATAGTCAAATTTACAGATAATATACATGTAATTCGATTTGCTATATAGACTAATCATTTGGAAAGGTTACATTTCATACTAAAATGGTTGAGCTATTACATCTTATAATCTACAATTTTGCAAATTTTGCTTGCAAAGTTTGCACAATTCTGCGAAAATCCTTGCAAAATTTGCACTTTTATTTTGCAAAATTTTGGATTTCACTTTGCTAAAAACTGTAATGGCAGGTTATAGAAAGTACATTATTCTACATTTCATGTTGGGGTGGAAACATTACAGTATCAAAAAAGACTGAAAGCATTGACAGGATAGTTTAAAAGTCCATGAGAATCTATATTGTACAAAGTGCAATTTGAAATTTGATAAAATCTAAGAAGATCCAGAGTATCCTTTAAGCAACTGTTATGTAAGACCAACCCTTAGTGGAAGGCTATGGCTTTTATTTTGATCAAACAAATGCCAAAGTGAAAGCTTTAAAAATTCTTTTGTCCCATAGTCATCCAGAATTAAGCAAGACAACAAAATTAGAGCCTCTGTATGATAAAGTAACCAACATCCACAATTGTGCCAATTGGTTGCAATGATTTGTGATGTATCATGTATGTATGTATGTATGTGTATAAATGTATGTTAGAAATGTTTGTATTCCATCAGTGTGACATGTTTGAAAGTGGTAGTGTTATCAACATCCCTAATCATCACCATCATCCTCCTCTTCTTCTTTATCATTACCATTATCACCATTGCTATCGTAATGCTCACCATCATCATCCTCATCCTCATCATCAATAAGATATCAATTGTAACAAATATGAATTTTCTTCATGGATGATGAAGTTTATCTAGACAAATTTTTCCTTGATTTATAATACATGCAGGCCTATTAATAGTATTATGTAAATGTGTAAAATGTATGACATGTGTATTTGTTTCTATGTAATATCATATACGTGTATATGATCGTAAGAAATTATCATCATCATCATCAATAGGATATCCATTGTAACAAAGGCAAATTTTCTTCATGGATATAATAAAGTTTATTGAATTGAATTGGATGTTAATATGATGATAGAGAGATCATTTGCTACACACAGCCTTTCATTACAGTTTTTTAAATCCACATAGGTTGGGAAGGTCTATTATTTTTTCAAAATAGTTCCTCTCAGGGCATCATACAGCGAAACTAAGTTCGTGTCACATACTAGACTGCTAAAAGAAATAAATGAAATGCTGCCATATTCATCTCTGAAGGGAAGTTTGTCTTTTGGCTTTTAAGTGAAGACTGAGCCTCAGCACTTTGAAATGGAGGCAACTAGTGTTCAATAATGTTGCCCAAGGGTTAAATCACAATGCCCTTACCTGGGATCGAATCCATGACCATCTCATTGCGAGCCCTGTGTATTACCCCTTTGTGCCACCGTGTCCACTTTTTTTCATTTATTTAATATCAAATACAATCATTGAATTAATTAATTTATTTATATGTTTGGTACAGTATCATTGGTATTTTTGTAAAAGTGAAAAAAACATTGTTGAATGAACCCTACATTTGAGAGGAAGGATTTGTGTTTCAAGTCTTAATGGAGACTTAGACATTTCCTTGTGCAAGTTGCACATTATGAAAATGAAAGAAATGTTGACAGAAAGAAACCAGTAATAATTAATAATAATAAATAGCACTTATATAGCACTTTACCCCATTCAAACAGGCTCTAAGCCCTTTACAATGTGTTTCTGATAATATAATTATAACAAACAAGAGAGATTCTGGGAGCTGACCTCAGGCATTCCCCAGGCAACAATCGTTTGACTCCTCTGCTTCCTCATTCACTTCCTGATGGCAATATGGAAGCTCTTCAAAGAGACATAGAGATATTCTCACCAAACGGTCACAGAAATGGCAGATGCAATTTCAGCCTGAAAAATGCCAAATAATGACTGTCAGCAGCAAAAAGAAGCCGAGACTATTTGACTCCAAGATGCAGTGCCAAACTATCAGTTGTATAGATAGTAAAAAGTATTTTGGTGTCACAATACAAAACAAGCTCAAATGGGACAAACACATGACAAACACCATATCAAAAGCACATAGATTCCATCGTTTCATCAAAAGAAACCTACACCAATGTCCACAGAGTGTCAAACATCAGGCCTACACCTCTCTCATAAGACCTGTGCTGGAATATGCCCACACCACCTGGGACCCTCATTTGAAAACCCCAATTGAAAACATCGAAAAAGTTAAAAGGAGGGCAGCACAGTTTGCTACAAACTGCAAATCACCGCAGAGGGGAAGCGTCACCAATGCCATCAAAGAACTTCAATGGGTGCCTTTATTTCAGAGAAGGGAACAGGCATGTCTCACATTGATGTACAAAATACGGCAACGACAAGAAACATCTCTATTACTTCCTGCATACCTCAACACTCAACAAAATCACTACTCAACAAGGATCTGAAAGTAACACAGCCACATACAAGAACAGGCCGATACTAATACAGCTTCTATCCTTCTTCTTCGTCACCCTGGATTATGCAGAAACTTCAGTGATTTTGGTAAAGATTCCTTAGCAATTTACAAAGATCTTGGTTGGTGCCCTCTCTCTCATCATTCCATAATCTTATGGTGGAGGGCACGAATGAGTGAAGATGTGCGTTCACCTGTGACTGCGAAATGCCAAACTGACTGCGAAATGCCAAACTTTGACTGCTTTCTTGGGTTTATTCTGAATCTATCGAGGGTCATTTTTACTTCATTTTTTAAGCCTTTTAATAGTAAGCTGATCTTGTTTCTTTTCCTTCTCTCTTGCAGTGTGTCCAAACTTGATTCAAAATTAAAGTGTTCTCTTTCTAGGTGTTTCACTTTTTGTACTGTTATTCTGATTGATGATTTTGCCGTTTATGAATTTTGAAGTCCTCTTTTGTTTTGATTCGATTTCACAATTTCATTATGGTTGTAAGGATCCCACACTGCACTGCTATATTCCAACATAGGTCTGACAAAACTTTTGTAGCATTTTAATTTGATCTCCTTGTTTGCTGCATACAAATTTCTACCATCCTTGCATTGTATCCGGATGAAATTAGTTTTGAAAAAGAAACGGTTAAAAATTATTAGGGAGGCTTCTGCTGCTGCAAAAAGCCAGAATAGTGTACTCTAACGATTATAGGTCAGTTTGGATAAATACAACCTTTGGAAAGATAGGGCCTACAACAAATTTTACACTTTCACAATTTGGCTCATCCTGTTAAGACAAGTGATACAATAACCAATTGATTTCTGTTTTAAGTTTCCAATGAGGCAAAGCAATATGTTACCTCTAAGACTTCCCTCCTCCTCTGTAAGTTTTCTGTACCAAACCAGAATGGTTTGTCTTTTTTCATTATTGATAAGTTCAGAAAAAAAAAAAGTGAATTCCGTCCAATTTTGAAATTGGGATAAAGCTATTGAAGAATCGAATGAGGGGTTTTCTTGAATGGGGGCTTTAAACACTGGATTAATAAGATTGAATCGCTATGTAATGTTGGAAACTTAACTAAACGAAAGCTGCATATCCATTGGACGATTTTGGTCTTTTTTTTAGGTCAGACATCGGCAAACAAAGCTAAATTAAAGTAAAAGTAAAACTCAAGATTCAAGATGATGACTTCAGCAAATCTATTTATTGATTGCAATTTGGATTTCTTTTTTTTTCATCTGTCATATTTTTACTTTTCTTTTCATTACAGTTAATGAGGAAGAATTTATCGCCATCATGACTGGGGATACGTAAAAAAGCATCACCTTCCTTAAAAGTTTCTTCCAAATTATCTCAGAGCTGAAATCAGAAGACAAGAAAATCCTCCTTTGAAGGCATTTGCGGGAACAATTCAACCGTTAGGATTGTTTCTGAGTAAACTTTCCTATTTATCCGTCCATTCCATAATGAATTTTAGTTGATACAGAACATTGCTGAGTATAAGTGTAACGCACCTTGCCATCTTACCTACGGCTTATCTCTGATATTTTATTGTCTCTCACGTACATGTATCAGCATTTTACTGTACAGGTATGAACGACGTGTCTTGCCAGTGTATTGGGTGAATGTCATATTTGGGTGTTTCATTTATGAGATTTGTTTTAGTCACCTACTAAATAAAAACAATATCAAAATTATTAAATTGTCTTCCAGTGATTCTTTTGTTCCCATTTGCTTGTTTTAAATTCTATATTGTGTAATGTGTATTTTAATGTGCTTATTGGAATATTGAATACAGTAGATCTCTCTCTCTCTCTCTCTCTCTCTCTCTCTCTCTCTCTCTCTCTCTCTCTCTCTCTCTCTCTCTCCCTCTCTCTCTCTCTCTCTCTCTCTCTCTCTCTCTCTCTCTCTTTCTCTCTCTCTCTCCTCTCCTCTCTCTCATTCTGCAGTTGTGAACTGGACAGTAAGGAAACATTAAGAACAAAGAGTCTTAACTGGACAGTGAAAGGTCATACAAGAAAACAAAATGCAGGCATGAAATATTTTTGCATTTGATTGTTTTACCTGATAATCCAGTCGCATTATAAAGATTAAGATTGGGTTTAAACAGCCCTTTTCACCATTACTACGAACAGTCTCAAAGCGCTTTACAATACTTCATCCCCTAGCAGTCATGCTCCCTGGGGAGTATACAGTAAATTGCTATACATTCAGCGCATCAATACCAGGCTAGGTACTCATTTAACACCTGGGTAGAGTGAAGCAATTAGAGTAAATTTTCTTGACTTAGAAAAAAAACAACCAAACGATTGTGTCCACAGTGAGATTCGAACCTGATGCCCCTAGGACTACACACGCCCACGCTCTACCACTTAGCCTCAGAGTCCCAAACATAGTGCGATCCAATATGGCCACATAGAAACATTGCATCGTTTATTTGTTTATCTGTGTGGCAATTGTTTACTCTATGGAAGAATAGAAGAAATAAGAATAAAATTACGTATGCACATATACACGCGCTGTTGATACAATTCAGTATTTCACCAAGTGCGTTAGTAACATCAAAGGAAATTTACAATGATGTATTGTTCAGTGTCTTGCAACATCGAATCACTAAAAGTGTTTGCGTGCTTGTGCATGTAAGAGAGAGACAGAGAGAGAGAGAAAGAGAGAGAGAGAGGTAGAGAGAGAGAGAGAGAGACAGACAGACAGACAGACAGACAGAGAAAGAGAGAGAGAGAGACTCAAAGATTCTAACATTGGAAAATGCCCATCTTGATTCCCTCATCCTGGTACTCGGTGACTTGAATCAATCATCACTGTCTAAAGAAGTACCCAGATATAAACAACACGTGAAATGTGGTACCAGTGGGAATAACACTTTAGATCATTGTTACTGTGTAGTAAATAACTCGTATCATTCCATCGTCCGACAAGCCCTCGGCAAATCCGAACACAACATATCACCTTCCATCATATCGTCAACAACTTAAGACGAGCAAACCCATACAACTTACCACTCGAGTAGGGAACAGCTCTACAATAAAAAAAAATTACAAGATTGTCTAGCTTTAACTGACTGGGGAACATTTAAAAGTACCAACCAACACGAATACACAGACACAGTTACAAGCTACATCTCTTTTTGCCAAGACAGGTATACCAGCAAGGAAAGTCAAAATTTATAACAATAAGAAACCATGGTTCAATTCAGATATAAAGAACAAAATAAAGAAAAAACAAGAAGTTTACTCAACGAACGGCTCTACAACAATAAATTACAAAATAGCAAAATATGATGTGCAACGCTCAATCCGTTCAGCCAAGCGTGAATACACAAACAAACTAGAAGAACAGTTCAGAACGGGCGATGCAAGATCTGTTTGGCAGGGACTTCAGACGGTTACAGGCCATAAACAATCTTCGTATGCTTCTGGAAATAATAACAACAATAATGGACACGTCAAGTCAGACGAGCTAAATGAGTTCTACTGTCGGTTTGACCGCGACAACGTCGGCTCCTCTGCCTTACCCCCGCCAAATGCTTCTCTCCCCCAAACCTTCATAGTACAATCCCATGACGTAAAACGTTTGTTTCGTAAACAAAACTTGAGGAAGACACCAGGACCCGATGGCATCTACACCGCGACAATACCCCATCGTGACGAACAGCTCTCGACCGTGTTCACCGACATATTCAAACTGGTCGTTAAGTGAGCAGCATGTACCGACAGCCTTTAAAAAGTCAACAATTATTCCCGTACCGAAAAAAAAGCCAAGATTGCTTAGTCAAATGATTATCGCCCTGTCGCCCTGACTTCAGTGGTGATGAAGGTGTTTGAGCGACTGGCCCTGAGACATATGAAAGCAATTGTCTCCCCCGTACTAGACAAATTCCAATTTGCGTACAGAGAAAGCAGATCAGTAGAGAATGCAGTGTCTCTCACCCTGCAGTCGGTGCTAGTGCACCTTGAAGAGAGCAATTCTTACGCTCAGGTGCTCTTCATCGACTACAGCCCGGCATTTAATACCATAATACCAAGCAAACTGTGATAAGCTTGCGGGAATGTCGATTGGAGAACCGCTTCTCTGCTGGATCTGGTACTTTCTGGTTGATAGACCCCAGGTGATTAAATTTAATGGAAAAATATCTACCATTAAGGTCATAAGCACAGGGGCACCACAGGGCTGTGTTTTGTCACCGCTTCTTTTTCGCTGTACACCAACGATTGTACGTCTCTCTCGGATACAGTACAAATAGCAAACTTCGCCGACGACACCACCATGGTCGGCATCATAAGCCACGAAGACGAAACAAGCTACCGACGAGAAGTGGGCAGCCTAATTCAATGGAGTAGTGACAACAACATCCGTCTAAACGCCACAAAAACCAACGGGATGATAATTGACTTTAGAAAGAAGAAGGTTCTCTATTCTGCCAATAACCATTGAAAATTCTGATGTCGATTTTTGTCGATGAATTCAAATGTTTAGTTACTGTTATATCAAATGACCTAAACTGGGGAAAGAAAACATTGATATGCTCACAAAGAAGGCTCACAAGAGGCTGTATTTTCTGAGACAGTTGAAGAAATTTCAATTGTCTCCTGTTATTTTGAGAATTTTTCATAGATCAATTATTGAATCAGTTTTAACTTTCTCAATCTCAGTCTCAGTCTGGTTTGGAAATGCAGACTCAATTTCAAACAGTAAACTAAACAAAATAACTAAAACTTCTGAAAAGATCATTAATGACAGCTCCCATCTCTTGAGAGCATATATAAAGATCGATCCTTGAAGAAGGCTAAAACAATTATTGGTGATGCACAACATCTAGCACATCCACTTTTTGATCATCTGCCATCTAAAAAGCGATACCGTAGCATAAAACAAAAATATGTAGATATGCCAACAGTTTTTTTCTCAACTGGGGTGAGGTTGTTGCCAAAGCAGACACGAATACATGTATTTGTTTTGTCGTTAGTGTGTCCTGAGTTAAACTTCAGATTTGTATTTGAAGGGGTGGTCTATTGGTTGGACGTTGGCGAGGTGTGTATAGTGGCATGCAAACTTGTGTCGACGACTTGGGGTTTGAGTGTACAT
>JAOYNN010021802.1:0-12866 GCA_025770095.1 Goniobranchus kuniei | reverse complement strand
TTGTTCGGTAATCTCAACCGACAAGATTTGTTGGGATCGTTTGGACAGTACATAGCCGCTCCAACCTTCTCAGCGTCTTTATATCCGTCTGTGTACATTTCTTCAACGTGGTGATATTTTTCTTAAAGTTCAAGAAATTCCGTTTGATAGATGGAGTTGTTAGTTTCATCTTTCGTAAATTGTTGTAAAGAAAAGTCAATGTTGAGTTCTGTTTGATTCCATGGAGGTAACATTTCTGATTTTGTATCATCAACATCTCTTAGCTGAATGTTGGTATTTGAGATGTGATGTAAAATTCTGATTCCTAAAGGTGGGGTGGTTTTAGACGTTTAAAAAATTTCATTCGTCGAAGCATTGAAAATACAATCATTAGCAGGGTTTTCTGGAAGGGATTTTAGTTTAATTACATAATTGGTAGCAACGATGCGCCAATAATGATTCATCAGCTTCAACGCACAGACTTTAGACGGGAGACGTTCTGAAAGCTCCAGGAGCAATTCTTAGACCTTGGTGGTGAATTGGGTCCAGTAGCTTTAGAGCATACTCAGGAGCAGAGCCATAGGTAACACAACCGTAATCCAATTTAGAACGAACTAGAGTGCGGTACACGCGCGCAGACTAACCACTCGAAGTATGTCCATAGCCTTTTGACATTTCAATTTCAAAGATTTAATGTGGGCAATGGATGACAATTTGGCATCAAAGGTCACTCCCAGATACCTTGCTTGTGGGGCGACCTTGATGCCTGATCCATTCAGTTTGATATCGGGTTCTTGATGAAACTTTGGTTGTTTATTAAAATGGACACATACAGTTTTAGAACTCGAAAATCTTTAACCATTATTTATAATCCATTGTTAAAAAAAAGGTCGAGACATAGCTGGCATCGACCGTTCCAAATGAGTGAGATGTTTCTCCTCTATACTGATGGCGAAATCATCCACGAAAAGAGCAGTATTTGCATTTGTATTAACAGATTTGACAATATTGTTTATTTTGATATTGAACAGAATGGGAGATAAGATACTCCCCTGAGGAACAATTGCTTCCTGAAGAAATTGATCCGAAAGGGTTTGATTAATTTTAACCTGGAAATCTGGTTCGGAGAGGAATTTTGAGATAAAGAGTGGGAGTCCACCACGGAATTCGAGATCATACAGATCCGAAAGGATTCCATGTCTCCATTGGTATCCAACGCTTTTTGCAAATCGAAGAAGACGGCGAGTACTTGCCTTTTTCATGCAAAATATTCCCTAATACATCATTCAAGTCTTACCGGATTGTCCAAACTGCTATGGCTTTTTCGAAAACCACAATGGACTTTGGTTAATTAGCTCCGAGACTCTAACATCCATACCAAACGATCGCTCACCATTCGCTCCATTGTTTTACAGAGACAGCTAGTCAGCGCTATCGGCGTATAGGTGCTCGGATCTGTATGATTTTTTCCCAATTTGGGGATCGCAACAACATTTGCACGCTTCCACGAGTCTGGAATCTTACACTTCGACCATATGTGGTTAAAAATGCCCAACAGAATGATATTTCAACGATGTGGAAGGTAGAGTAAAAAGGGCTTTGTAACATTCAGAGTTGTCTGAATGAAAATGTAAATTTTGTTTTTCTAACAGAGTTTTTCGTCTTTTGAAATGTTCGTTGTAATTTTCGGTAGACGATACCTGGGAGAATCTTTCACCCAAACAATCAGTAATTTCCTTCGTGTTCGTGATTACGTCACCGATATGTTGTACACGTGATTTTGTATAGATAGCGTTTTACCATTAATTTTTCTTATCATGCGCCACACCTTTAATGACGGAGTGTCTCCAGTGAGGGATGACACGAAACGCATCCACGAACTACTCTTGGCAGACTTGATAGTTTTTCTGGCTTAAGCCTTGGCCTGTTTCAGGAGTAAAAGATTGTCTACGGTGGTTGATCAGAAAATTGCGGACATTTTCTTGCGGGTCTCTATGGCCTCTCTACATTCTTCAGAGAACCAGGGCATCCTGGGAAGTCTTTTCGAATTAATGGAAAGCTTTGGAATAGATTCCTCGGCGATTTCAAACAGTTTGTCCCAAAAGGTAGATATAGGATCAGCCGAGTCCAGGATGTCCCGATTGATCCTGTCTAGAGAAAGCTTTTGAAATAAAGCCTAATCTGCTTTTTTAAGGTTGAAAACAGAGCTGGAGTTTTTAGGTGTTATTTCGACAGATGTCAAAATAAGTGGAAAATGATCGCTTCCACATAGATCGTTGTGAACCTACCCTTCAAAACTGAGGGTTAAAGAAGGAGATGCTATTGACAAGACAATAGCGGAAAACGTTTGATAAGCCGACTGAAGAAGGGTTTGGTGCCGGTATTAAAAAGAATCAAGTTGGATGTTGTTTGTATTTTGGTTTTGTTTGCATATGTTGGTGTTCCTTTGTTGTTTACATATACATTTCTTGCCTCAGAGTAAATAATGTTTTTTTTCAGTCTTTATTTTCAGAATTTCTTTTTTCCGTGACAAATAATGGGCATTATTGATCACGGGCATCACGATGGCCCTTACAATGTTTACATTTTTCTGAGCATTGCCCTTCGTGCTTCTGGGCCCAACAGCAACTGCATGTGTGAGGGTTCCTGCATAACTTGCTGAAGTGTCTGAATCCGAAACAATTAAAACACTGCATTGGTGTTGGGTAAGAAAAGTCCACTTTTACCTTTAAATAACCAATCATGAGGTATTCAGGTTTTTTTGTTGTATTGAATTTCAGGAAAAAGGTGTTTTGTTTTTATTTCAGTATTTTCCTTTTGTAAGATGGATCTCTTCACTTCCGTTACTCCTTGGTGTTTAAGTTTTTTCTGGGGGCAAGGATGTGTGCGAGAGTGAAGAGTGTAATTTTGAGTGTATCGTTTAATTAATATATCATGATTCAATGTATTTATATGTTAGTATGTATTGTATTTATGTGTATTATGTATATGTATATGTATACATGTATATGTGGGTGTGTATATGTATATACATTATGTATATGTATATATATGTATATGTTTACATGTGTATGTGCGTATGTATATGTATATATATATGTATGTGTATATGTGTTTGTGTGCATGTGTGTAATGATTCATTGTATTTATGTCTTCATCGATCACTTTGTGCCACCATCAACAATAATGACTCAATACTTATTAATACAGAAATTACCTGATTACCTAAGGTAGTTTGCTCTGGGTGTGTGGATGTGTGCTAGAGTGAGGAGTGTAAATCCTAAGTGTTAAGCTTTGTGTATTTATATAAATATGTTATGAATTCAATGTATTTATGTGTAACTTTATAAGTGTGTATAGATTCATGTATGGTGTATCAAATGACCAAACAAATTTCCTTATATAAAGGACGAATAAAGATTATTGTATCGTATCGTATCGTATGGAAGATTATACAAAATTAATGGATAAAAGGCAGACCATAGATGTTATGTATTTTGACTTCAAAAGGGCCTTTGACACTGTACCTCATGAAAAACTTTTCATTAAACTTAAATCATATGGTATAGAGGGCAAATTTTTTACAAATGGTTGCAAAAACTTTTATTGGATCGCAGTCAGAGAGTGATTGTTGGGAGTGAAATGTTTAGTTTTCGATATATCAAAAATGGTGTTCCTCAGGGAAGTGTGTTAGGTCCAATACCTTTAATTATTTTCAGAAACGATCTTCCTGATATCACGAAGTCAACTTGCAAGACATTTGCTGATGACACTTAAATTTACTCTTCAGTCGAGAATTCAGATCTTATCCAAAATGAGGTTTATTCAATGCATGAATAGTCTCAAAGATGGCAACTAAGTTTTAATACTAGTAAATGTAAAATTGTACATGTTGGTAAAAATAATCCAAATCATCGGTATTATTTGGGAAATGCTGCACAAGCTGATGTTTTACTTGAAACTGAGACAGAAAGGGATATTGGTGTAATATTTGATCGATATCTGGATTTTGACACACACATCCACAACTGTGTCAACAAGGTTACAAAATGTATTGGTTTTATTTTTAGAAGTTTTGACGACTTATGTGTAAATGTATTCTTAACATTATGCAAAGCATTAATAAGACCAATGCTTGAGTATTGTAATTGCGTTTGGAGTCCTCTATTTAAAATACAGTCAATTCTAATAGAAAATGTACAAAGACGTGCAACCAGATTATTGACAATACTAGAAGATTGTCCTGTGAAGAACGTCTAAAATATCTAAAACTACCTTCCTTTAGATATAGGAGGATGAGCGGACAAAATAAATAATTTGGACCATAAACCTTTTTTTAATTTTTCACATGTAAATTTCAATGGAGGTGACAAATTCAAAATATACATCAGATATTGCTCTACATATATAACACAAAACTCTTTAAAATTTAGAACTGTTAACACGTGGAATTGTCTTAAGTTTGAGACAAAAAGTTCAAGCTCTTTGAATTGTTTCGAGAATGCCATTGACAGGGAGCTTCATGAGTTAAAATATGTATATGATGCATGTTACAAATGTACTTCAACGTTATTTATTACTACCACTCATTGTTATTTTGTAACTTATTGTATTTAAATTGTGAAACCGGGCATTTAAAAGTCAGCGACCTAATTGAGAGCCCTTAAATCATGTATCATATCATGCAATATTGTTTATAAAGTTCTCACTTCTGACAATCCCTTTTACATCAAAGGTCTTTTGAATATCTATTCCCCTACAAGAAACCTGCAATCAAATTGTGCTAAATCCTTACTTGTGAAACCTAAAATAACTCGCAAAATTGGCGAGTGGTCTTTCGAATTTTTTGCCCCTCTTTTTCAGAACTCACTCCCCTCACACATTAGATGTGCTAGTTCTTTATCCGAATTAAAATCAAATTTAAAATTCTACCTTTTTACGTCCTGATGTTCTTAAACATGACATGGTTCATTGTATTATGCTGTACCAAAGAGTTCTATTGTCACGGCAATACTATGTTTATGTCAATTGTGTATTATAAGCATGTCCTAAGCCATTGTATAATGTATTGCTTTAAATATCATTCTAAAGCGCGGAGAGCCTGTTTTTAATGGGATAAAGCGCTCTGTAAGTGCCATTTGTTATTATTATTTTTTAAAATTATTATTATTATTATTATATCATTATTATTATTATTGTTATTATTATTATTATTATTATTATTATTATTATTATTATTATTATTATTATTATTATTATTAAAAGAAAAGAAAAGGTGGCATCTCATATCTTGACATATGGGGAATGGGCACGCAGACTATTTAAAATGAGTCCACATCTCTACTGTATCTGATAGGGACAGTTATGTTATGTAAAGTTGTTCCTGCTTTTGTTCTGCGTAATTGGTGGGCTGCGAGGGTGTGAGTGGGAACGGAAGCGTCGAGGTGTGGTGATTTCCGTTTGTCGTCCAGGAGATAGATGTAGGCTGCCTTGAGGTAGGTGGAGCATATTTATATAATGTAATCGCATCCGGTCGTGATCCTGGCGTTAGTTTTCTACGTTACGAAAGGTGTAAACCGAAGGTTCTGATAAAGCCTACTGCTCGGTTCTCGGGCAGTTTGAAAGGGGCCCGGATCTTGAGCACGACCTTATTACGGAACAACAGTCATTTTTTGTTTTGTTTTTTGTTTGTTTTTGTTTTTTGTTTTTTCCCAAGGCATTTGTATTTCGTCCTTGTGTTGGGTGGTATCCTATTTTGTTTTCCTTTTTGTTTTTTCTTTCCTTTTGTTTTTGTTTTGTTTTGTTGTTGTTTTTTTATTTTACTTTCTGTTTTTGGCGTTCTTTTTGGTTGTTGTTTTGTTTATTAGTATTCTTTTGTTATTATTTGCATTATATGTATGTATAATATATATACATAGTATTAATACAATATATTACAGAGTGTCTCTTTTACAATATAGGATAAAGAATTAAAAAGTAGAAAAACTGTGACATTTCATAGCAATTAATAGGAATTATCGTATCAGAAATTTATTATCAATTCTGTACCAATTTCATCGAAATCTAACAAATTGGTTGCTGAGTTCTACGTCTCCAAGTGAAACCCGCCTACTTCAGTCAATAGCCCCAACCGTTCTTCCCACTATCCGAGCACGACGATTTTTTTGCGTCAGATTTGACCACATTTAGTGATCACGTCATCAAGAAGTAACCCTAGGTAAAGTGCAATGGAGATAATTATGGCACAAAACAAAGATAATCTCCCCATCATTTGGAAGCTGTTTCGATTTTTCTTCTTCTTTTTTTTCCTTTTTGTCTGTCTTCTTTTAATTTTCTTTTTCTTTTTGATTGTTGCCGAGTTTCCTGAGTTACTTGTATTCTTTATGCTGTATTATAAGATAAATATCCTGTACACACGGGGGCAATTAGAAACAAAAGTTTGGGGTTTAAAAATGTTATTGTAAATACAATCTGCTAAATAACGCAAATGTTTTGCCAGAATTCAAAAAATTCATTTAAAAGAAATTTGTTTAGCCGTTTCTGAAAAAATCAAACACCTTGAAAATCGCAACAGGGAATCCAAAAAAGAGCGTGTATACATCGCAACAGGACAAAATGCCAAAATAACGCCGTTTTAAAACAGATGGAAACCAATGCTCCAACAGTCCGACAGCAATCAAAAACAAAACACAAAGGTCAGATTCAGATGATAATGATAGTTAGCTTTTACATCATACAGAAATCAATATTATGGCCCTCCGATTGAGTTGCAATATTCAGTTCAGTTACTAAATCAGGTACTCGAAATGTCCACCTTGGACGACAATGCAGTTATTGGTGCGGTTTTTTGACATGTTCGATGGCTCTCTGACAATGAATGTGATTGAAAAAGCGACTGGTAGCTCTTATTACTTCTTCAAATTCACTAATAATTCAATGTTGTTATCCTATAGATAATCCGGTAGCTCAGTTGGTAGAGCAGCTGACTGCCATGTGAGGTGGCCCGAGTTCGAACCCAGCCGGGTAGTGGATATTTTCGGGGCCCCATGTTCACCCAGCAGTATAAATGGATAGCTAGGTCTTTCTAGACTTGGCGAAAGTAAAGTCGGCGTGGAAAGCAAAAAATGGCAAACTACCACATTATGCCGTATACCTAGTATAATTAGGGCTCTATCCCTAATTCCCCTACACTCAGTCATGGGTACAGGACTATCTTTACTTTACCATTTACATTCCGTGTTGAGCTTTGAGGAAAATTAAGTGGTAACATTTGGGTACATTTTAATAAACTAGGAAATGTCCAATTTTTATACAGATAATAAAAAAAAGTACTTGTCTTGGCCGTTGCACTTTTCTTTCTATCTTTTGCCTTTTTGTTTTTTTTTTAATAAAGGAAAAGAGGATGTTTAAATCCAAGGTGAGAAGTAACCTTGAGTAAACTTGAAAACCTTGAAAATGATAATTATTGGGAAATCTGAATCAACCAAACTAAAAAAAGATACGTTTTTGAACGATCAATTGCTGCTAACACAGATTCGGGAAATTTCGCGAATGACCACCATTACTGCCAGATCTTTAAGCTGTGGGTCTCATAAGTTTGCTTGAATTTATGGACTCATTATATTGTAATTTCATTTAGAACCTTGAAAAAACCATCTTTGGACCTTGAAAGACCTTGAAAAAGTCTTGAACTTTATTATGCTAAGCCACCTTAAACCCTATAAATTGCATGCATAGGCAATTTCATGTCAGGAACGTTATGGTCTAGTAGGATTGATAGCCTACTCACCCAGTAGGCCAAAAGCCCAGGGTCTCTCTGGGTGGTACTGGCTTGAATAAACTTGATTTTCCTTTTTTGCTCCTTAATGTGGGAGTTACTGGATGGTACTGACTGGAGAACATTTGATTTTCCAAGCCATAGTCTGGAAGTATCAATTCTTGTAGAACAACTTGCATGCCTCGCATGCCTCGTGTATTTTTCTTTTATTCTCTTTTGTCTTTTAGGGTTGCAAGGAGCTAGAGAGTAAGAATAGCCTCTCTGTGAGAGATATCATATTCGATATATATTACATTTACCCTTCATTAAACTTTGCTTTTTATTGACCGTTGCACAGCTGACAGAGTATGGTAGTGTACGTTTTTGTTTTCTCCATCCTGCCAGAAATTCCCAGTCCTTGCAAAATCTGCAGATAAAAGAGAATTTAAATAAACTGTACGCAGAGAGGAAGGATGAGGTCTTGAGCATTTTTCAGAATGGTTCCGATTTCATCAACGCCATCTCTTGGTTTCCGCCTGGATTCTTGTGGGCCCAGTCTCTGCCGTCATCTGTTAACGGAATATTTGGTATCATTTCAAGTCTGATTATACTCTATCGGAAGTGGCCTTCTGCGCCTGTCAAAGGAAAGAATAACTGAGATTCCTGTCCCTATAATAGTGCTATTATTCAGGTTGTCATGCTTACTGTGATTCAGAGTTCAGGGAGTGTATTTCTTTTTAACTCCCACAACAAATGAGATACGGATTGATAAGATTTGTGCTGGATGATGTTGATAAAAGATACATCGTTAAGCTTTTCATTCTGCCGTTTTTATTTGAAAGGGCCAATATTGAAAATTTTTGGAAATTAGTTTTAATCATTTTCTAACAGTTTTAGACTCAATCAAAGAGGATTCTAGCAGCTTCCGTATTTTCAAGGAGCTCCTTGAAACCTCCTGGAATTTGATTTTCTCTTAAAATCTCCTTGAAAACTACGTGAATTTTGAATTCGGCTAAATCTGTTTGAATCCTCCTTGAATTTTATTTCGTTTGGAAATAAATGTTTTTTAAAAAGAATGGCACGACCACGACAAATGCCTTTGAGTTCGGGGAAATCGGTGGCGAGGTGGGTGCGGAGCGGGCCGCCATGTTTTTGGTTATATCATTAATCCTCCTTGAATTCACCAAAATTCTCTCTGAAATCTCCTTAAATTTTACGGAAGCATAGCTGTAGGAACCCTGATCAAAACAAAGCAGATGGTTAAAATTTTGACAAAAAAATCATTTGTGATGAATTTAGAGGCTTGTAAAAATGTTTAAATAGGCCTGTAATACAAAACGACCTGTCCTTGAACGCCATTGCCCCGAAACTAAGTTGCCAGCTAAAAGCACAATTGGCCCTTTCAAATGAAAATGGAGCGTTGTATTGCTACTTTGAGCTACAGTTTTATATTGTGCAACATGATAGAAGCCACGCTGATTTAACAACATTCCTTTGCTATCCTGCCAACATTCCTGAATTGATGACATATGGTAACATTGTTGCCTTCGCCATCATGTGTCACACAATAAGTTGAGTCAATAAAACAAGGTTTTTGAGTTAAGGTTTCACAACTAGAGCAACTTTGAGGTATTCTCATGGATATAATGGTTCACCCACATGTTTCGCTACCTTCTGTTCGTCTCTTTAACATTGCTAGGCAAATGCCAAGATGCTTGAAATGTTTCTAAGAGGAATATTTAATTTGTGCCATATATGTTTGAAGTTTGATATTGCAGTCCTCTATCTATGCAATATTATAGACCTGATATTTATACTAGTTGTACATTTTAACATTAATTTTCCATACTTGGCTTGGCTCTGATTTCTAATGCAAACCTCATGATTGTCACTTCCAGAATTTCACAGATGTTCCTCATCTTTACTTTCTCCCAAGGAATTATAGCGGCAAGATTTTTGTTGAGTCTTTTTTTTTTTCATAATTGTTTGATAATCTGTACAGGAAGGGACAAAGCAAAAAGTTTCCGTTGTCATTGCAAAACTTTTAATCCATCTCAGTTTTGTTAAGTTTTGACCATTACAAAAGAAGTGAGAGGTGGTTTGAGAATGGGTTTTGCTTTAAAAAGTACACATGAGTGAGAGACCAGACTTTTTAAATAACCAGGTATTAGTTGGTTTGTTTGTTTTTTGTTTTGTTTTGTTTTGTTTATTTTGATTTTAGTTTGTTGTCTCTTCCTTTTCTTTGATAAATGCAAAAACCTTCACTATGATTACAGTAGTGCATATTTGATTCGCTTTCTTAGTAATTTCGCCATATTACATGCATTATTAAATTGAATTACTAGATTATCACCTTCCATTTGCCTTGAAATTTGGTCTTTAATTCCGTAATTCATCCCTGTGTTGGCCGAGATCATCAATCGAGAGGTGAGAGGATAGTCCCACTGCCTTTTTAAAAAAGCCAGCTAAAGATTAAGTGAGAGCTTCTTCTCTTGTCTGTTTTCTTCTGTCAGGCTCTCTTTTGTGTCCTCAGAGGGGGGGATAATTGTGCTGGGAGAGATAGGTCGGCATAATTCAGTGGCTATCTTCCAATTGTGTGCACAAGCATAGCATGATTTTAAAATACTGTTGTGATCACTATGTGGATGGACGAGTACTTTTTGTACACAAAGGGTGTTAAAAAATCCTGGGTTGTTTTCACAGTGTGGGCATCGATGGCTAAGGTGATCACATCTTGGCATGAGTGGAGAGTCAAGAGACATTCACCATGGTCAGTACAAGGGTGTGTGACTGCGTGGGTTTGAGCCTCGCTAGTGTGTGGTCAGGCTCATAGCTGAAAGTCGCCAGCGTTGTGTCATTGGGTAAGGCGCTTTACTCCTCTTACGTATTACCTCACTCACTCAGGTGCGAATGAACGCCTGGCTGTTAAGACAGTGCTGTCTCCGCCTGAAAAAATGTATTAGGACCTGACAGGCATCAAGTCTTGTTCTAAATGTTCTGTGTTGCTGTTGGTCAGTGGAGTAAAATGTCATTGTAAAGCGCTGTGAGCATGGCTATGCCGTGGAACATGCTGTATATAAATGCCATCTGTACTTTACAGTTTAGGGTTTGATGGTCATTGTTAAATTTATCGTGGGTTTTTCTTAAGAGAGATTGTGTTTTCACTTTTGTTGTAAATCATCTCTCCATGTAGCTTTTTATTGACCTTACCTTTTTTTGTGTTATGCTTATTGTTTATGTTAAATGCCTTTTTCAGTTTTTAGTAACTTGTTTTTCTCCTCTGAAAATCTTTTCTATTTCTGTTCTCCAGCTTACTTTTAACTAGCCTTTCATAGTACTTTTTCCATAGACACTGAAATGACCTTTGTAGTCATCAAGAACCTTGAACACACCAAAGAACTAGTCAATACACCAAAGAAACAATTTCAGTAATTTGAGCTCCATTCATCCCAAAAGCCGAGGATGCAGTTATCGCCGTTGGTTTTGTTACTTTGGATGAAACAGTATATTCAAACTTTACTTTTTGTTTATATTTAATCAATGTCTGAGTGACTGTGTGAGTTAAATTTTATTGTTTTGAACATTAGATGTGTAATATAATGAAAAAGTAGAAGGTTGAGAATTCAGATACGATATATGAAGCTCTGCTTGTTTTATGACTTATGAAACTGTACAAAGGTAATGATTACGTAGCTGGTCTGTGATTTTTAAAGGAAGGAAATCTGCCTGCATTTGCAGACCTCCCAGTTCTCCCTGTGCTTGGGGCCAAAAGTCCCTCCTATCTTTATTCTTCTCATGTCTTCATTATTATGATTATTCATTGAGTGAACACTGAAAACTCCCCAAATTTTATCAAGAGACCGTGTTTTCATCTCAAATCACCCCGCATTTGAGAGTCAAAGATTGGGAGGTCTGCATATATTTATAAACTTCCATAAATTGCTGTGAACATCGCACAACAGTTTTATTACCTTCATCAATTACTCGTCAATTAAACTTGTTGAATTTGTTTGTTCCACAGTCAGGATATGAAATGACAGATTACCATCATTGTGATTGTCTGTTTCAATGATTTCATCTACATGTAAAAATTCTTTTATTGGAAATAAACAGAATGAATTATATTTCAACCTCGTATTGTTGTGTGGATACTCGTATCAGTGTGTATCGTATTGCCTTACTGTCATGAATTATTCGTGTGTCATTAAGTTTTAGTTCTCACTGTGTCATAACAATTATTACTTTTCCTGTTCCAATTTCGTTCTTTTGTTTTTCGTTTTTTAAAATGGGATCTTTGATTTGCAGCCATACAAGGAGTGACGCTGTATCAGAACACACCTTCTAAGCTAACTCATCAGATGCTGTAGCAATTTCAACAGGTTTTTTTGTTGGGTTTTTTTTTGCCGGGGGTGGGATGGGGGGGTTGTTCGAGTAAAGAAGACTAAACTTGTCTTTATGGAATATTTGTCTTTCTGCATTTATATAGGAAAGTTGGCAGCATTTTCATGTCATCTTGAGCAAAATTTTTCATTACTGAGTTGCAACCAATCAAAGGGTTGAAATTCCATATTTATACATGTAGTGTTTTCTGCCTTACTGTTCGACATGGCTAAGGATGAGCGAGAGAGAGAGAGAGAGAGAGAGAGGGGGGAGGGGGAAGGAGGTAGGGAAGTACAGAGAGTGAGAGAGGGCGGGGGATGAGAGGTACAGGGGTGGTGCTGGTGGTGGAATAAGATCCTGATTCTAGGCCTCTTTCTCATTCACTCACTCAACTAAAAAAAAAATCCCAAAATTGTATTTTAATGGTACAAAGAGACCCACATGAAAGGGAAAACTTTACAACAGATCTGGTTGTCTAGTTCTGATACTGATAGGTCTCCATTTCTTCTTGCATTACCTTGATCAATGACTTGAAAATAGCCTGCTGTCTGCCTCTTATAAATTCAGTATATCACCCAACTATGATTTAGATTAGATTCAAACATATTTGAAAATGTCGAGCACCTTCTCATTTCTCTATCCCTCCCTTACTCCACCTCCCTAATTTTGAAGGATCACAAGAATGGTGCAAACTAATACATACATAAGGCTACATCTCGGATGCCCCCCCCCCTCCCGCCCCCAAAAATAC
>JAOYNN010021692.1:0-12870 GCA_025770095.1 Goniobranchus kuniei | reverse complement strand
ATAATAATAATAATAATAATAATAATGTTATTTAACGTGCCTAACATCCACCCAAGAGTCCTCAGTGGTACGATAACAATTATTGCATAAAACCAATACAAAAAAACAGAATGAGATCTAATATTTTCTGTTCTAACGAGCTTAAAACACGCAGGATTGCAAATGAGATATACATAGCACATGCATAGGAATACAGCATCATTTAAATGATTCATTAAAATATTCAATCTTTACATTTTTTTCTATAGAAAAAACCTCTAATGAGGGACTGCAAAGAGGTTTAAAAGACAATGCATTCCAAAATTTCAAAATCACTAGCATCTATATATTGTCTGCTGTCATATTTTAAAACAAATCGAATAACTTTACTTTGTGTGCATTGTATCTTTTTCTTTAACTTTTGAAAAAGTCCCCTGTAGTTTATACAACGTCCATAGTCAAACCTTGTTTGTAACAGAGAAGTTGCAAAGATCTTACTTTCTTTTGTGTCCAGAGATGGGGCCTTTTTTGTACATGAATTTTAGACCTTCAGGCCGGTCCCAGCGTGGCTCTGCAGCTCTGCAACAGTCTGACCTACTTGCACCATGTTATCGAACAAGCTATTTTTGTTCCTGTAAAGTAGCGTCGCTATGTGCGCTAGCTGGGTCGCATTAATGTCAGCTAGTATTGATATGTACTTTTGACCTCAAACTGCACGGTTCATGTAGATCTAGATCTAGATCTCAGAGGCGGATGAAGGGGGTCCGTTTTATTTTTTAAGTACCGGAAACGGAAAGAACCACCATGGAAGGCCAAAAATAACACATGTGATGACATAGTCCTTAAAAATAAGTAGGTCGCACAAACCATACACACACTATCTTATGCTAGGGTTGGGCTGACGTGCATGCAAAACAGTCGAGTTACAGAGCTACAGAGCCACGCTAGGACCTGCCTTATGATGTCATTCGCCATCATCTTGCTGAACACGTCTTGCTCCAAATTCGCGTTTAAAAATTATACCTTGCTCTTTTGCTTCAATTTTAAATTCATTGCGTGTATATTTACTTTTGAGTCTTCCTTTAGTTTATATTGTGAGCCAAAAAGTATACTTTTCCCAAATGAAGAGAGCTTGTTTCCGAATTCGTTTGACATTTGTTTTCTCAATTTGCTTCACATCCTTTCCTTCCACAACAAGCATTGAATCATCTGCATACAAATACAAGCAAAGAAAACAATAACATTTTTCATGTGATTTACTTAGATTTGCCATAATTCTGTTGATAATTCTACTAATTATGAATCTTTTCCTCTTCTTCTAACGCCTTTGCCTTTCCCAAAACTAGTAACTGCTACGTATGTTCTCTATTTAAACTAAAGACGAGTACAAGGCACTGCATGGAATGGCTCCTCAATACCTTGCTGAGATACTTCAGCCCTATCAAACAACACGCTCCTTACGTTCGACCAGCAAATTGCTCCTGCAAGCACCCATCCAAAACACCACAAACATTGGAAACAAGGCTTTTTCAATCAGTGGTCCAAATAATGGAACGTTTTTCCGGCTACCATCAAAAAGTCAAATGGTTTAGGTACATTTAAGAGACAGCTTCAGACACACATGTTTAAGGTGGCTTTATACTGTTAAGAAATCAGAATTCTGATCTTATAATAGTGTAATCAAAAATTGCTTTCTGCGAATGTATCAGAACAGAATAGGCTCCGTTCTGTTTTCTCTTTCTGCTTTCCCCTGGTTTTCTGAAATAGAACGCTTTCTATTTCCGTTCTGATTTTAGAATCAAAAGTCCAAACAAAATGGCAATGAAATTGGTGGTGAGTGAACAATTCTTCATATTATTTGAGGCAGAATTTGTGTTGTGGGACACAAAAAGCCCACAATACCATAACAAAGATGCCAGAACAAGCGTACTACGTTAAATGGCCGAAGCTCTTGGACTAGCCCTCAATGGTAAGTTCATAGAATGACACCAAATGTGTGAACCACATTCAGAGTCTAGGCTGTCGCCATTTAGCGAATAAAATCCCCAGGGTAATCAAAAATCTTTTTGGAGAAGAAATCAGAATAGAAATTGAAGCGGAAATCAGAAAGCACAGAACATTCTGATTTCTATTCACCATGCGTTCTGATTTCAGAATAGTCTTAGTCCACCTATAGATATAAAAATATATAGCGTTGAGTCAAAAGTCCTGTTGTGGTTTGTATTTTGAACAGTCAAAAATTTCAAACCATAACTAACTGTAATCAATCTTGTGAATACTCTGAAAAGCTGCCATATTTATCCAGTATAGTTTGGAGACGCTACTTTTCTTATTCTTTAACTATTAAGATTTTTAGGTGTGACAGGACTTTTGAATCACCTGCATATAAAATGATAAGAATGCCAATACAATGTGGAATTGAATCTTGCACAGAAAGATGTCCATCACCAATTTTGAATTACAAACAATGATGCAATGAAGCCCGGATGGAAGAAACAGCCAGGGTCCATCAATTCAAATCACATTTTGCAGGAGGCGTATCCACCTAAACTTACCCCACAGATGTTCGACCATGTACAGATTACCTATCTGAGTGAAAAAGCCAGCCACGGGCTCTCTGTTAGTTTGTCGACTTTTAATGCCCATGGCCCTGAAACCACCAGCAAAGATGAGGTAACATATTGGGTGCGAAAATGTGGGAAATTAAATGGTACCAAAACAAAAACAGAAACAAAAAACCGGATATGCTGAAAGCTACCCATGAAAATGCTTGGACTGTCAGAATACTTCAACACCCAAACAAATCCAAAAACATTGATGAGGTCTCAGAGATATGATGATGATTTCAATGAGCCGAGAGCAATGAGATGAAAAAGCTGTGAATTTGGAAGATAATACTGGTGACTGTCAGCAAGAGGTGGACATCTCTATTTCTCACTGTCAAAATCACTTCTTGTGGTCAAAAGATTTCAAAACATGGACTTCACTCCTTTGATTCCTGTGACTCAATAAATAAGCTAGATTATAACAGAAAGTGGCTCAAAACTAAATCTTTTTAATCAGTTGTTTAATAAATTATTTGAAAATAAAGCCTTCAATGTCCCGAGGGCAATTTTGCTTTTGGTTTCTCTCAAAGGAAGACAAAGAGGAAACCTAGCATCAGCTGCAGAGCAGCACCGCAAGGGCAATAGGGGTAACTCATCTTGCCCAAGGAAAAAACAAAAAAAATGCAGTGCCGAAGTGGGACTTGAACCAGCAGCATTCAGCTACAGTACAAGGCCTTATCCACTTGACCATAATGAGTTATTATGTGGGTTTAACATCACTTTTCAACATCGTAGGTTATCTCAGTGAAGGTGCTACTGAGACAAGTTTATGTGCTACCACACATGAGCCATAAGGTACAGAATACTGTCACAGGACAGACCAGTCTTAGAACTCTTCTCACAATGCTGAATGCCAAGCAAATTGTTAGTAAATTGCCAATCTTAAAAGTTTTATTCAGGTAACTCAACAATTTGCCGTGGGTAAAGTTGTTCTTATTTCTTTGGAGAAATCCTCATAGGCATTAAGTTGAAAAACATAAAAAGACTTGATAATTTCTCTACGTGAAAGACATGAAAAGACCCCTCAATCTAATTTTCTAGAGAGTACTTTAGATCCATAAAAATTACAATAATACTTATAACATAATACATTTACATAGCACATTTGAAAATTAGTATACAACAGGACAAACATATATTTGAATGGTGACTTCTTTGAAATCAAACTTATCATTTCAAGGAAATATATACAGTGTTCTTAAATTTTAAAACGTTTACAAATAAGTCTCCGCATAAAAAAAAGTACTTCATGCTTAAAAATGAATAGCATGGTAGGGGAGAGGCGCATATGCTTTGGAATGGAATTTCCATATCGTCACTGTGCTACAATTATGGCATAAGTCAGATTTATGTTTAAATGCAAATGATATATCGTTGTAAACGGGAGGTCAAGAGCTATCTGATCATGCAATCAGATTAAAAATGTGCTAGTAGAGTTTTGTACTAGACTAGGCTAATAGATTCAAAATAGCATAAGTCATCATCAGACTTATGCAAATCAGCATGCAATTCAAATTAGCATACGTCAGATTTCTCAGATGCAAAAAAACATAAGTCCTACATAAACCATAATTTTGAAATTAATGAAAATTTACTTTGGCAACTTTATGAACACGATGCAATGCATCTGCAAGTTAAATTCTGTTGCAATTTGTACACAAATGAAGAAATAAAACACATTTTATTAAATATCTCAGAAGTATACAAAATGACTTGTGCCAAAATCGTAGCACAGTGACGATATGCTAGGCACATAACAGGAGAAAAAGCAATTGTCAAAAGATTAGACATTAGTTTTAAGGAAGTAACCAACGTCTTAAGATAATTTCATAGCAAAAAAACCCTTTCATTTAAAGATTTCAAATTAATTCAAGGGAAGTAACCAAAGAAGTTTTGAAAAAATTTCAAAACTAAAAATTCTTCAGTTTCAGAGAATTCACATTTCCAGTAGGTGCTACCCAAATTGTTATTACAAATAATGACCAGCACATATTCACCACTTAACTCACCAGCAGTTTCCCCACTCGTACATGGTCCCAGGCTGTAAAGAAAAAAGGGACAAATTGAAACAAGTTAAGCTGTGAAATATTGAAAATATTTGTTTGTTACAAAAAAACAACAAATGGTACTCAGCTCCCATAGATCTGTCGAGACATGGTCCATCCACTTTCCTTTTGGTCTTCCTCTTAGTCTTGTACCTTTGACTTTAATTTTCAGTAAGTCTGTTCAGTACATTATTTTGTAAAAAAAGAAGAAGAAAAAAAAAAGAAATGCGAAACCAAAACCATTCAAGCACCCTTGAAAGCATTTCAAACAAATCTGCTTAACAGGAAGGCCATGGATGCAGTAGGATAGATGCCTTTTTCATTCCAAGCTGTGCCTAAATTCAACCTTGTACATATTGAATCGTAGAAGAAAGTGAGACAGTAATGAGATTTAGATTTGTTTGCTGTTTGTTTGTTTGGAGTTTGAGGGCTCTTTAGGTCATCTCAGCACCATGGAAAAAGTAAGACAACAACTTAAAGGGAGAGAGAGAACAGAAGTAGTAGAAAAGGGTTTTCAGATGAGGAAAAGAAGTGGCTCAAGAGGGAAACTGGCATTTAAAATAAACAACAAACATAATAAATACATAATATTGTAGGGTAACTAAATGGAGAGATGATAAACAAACAAAGAAATATCACCTCTAAAAAAAAAAACCCCAACAAAGAAAACCATTAACACTGGCCATCAAGCCCCAAATGAAGCACCATAATAATGACCCACTATTTTCTGTCATTCTTTACATATATAAGTACTTGATTCATCTAGACAGCAACTGACCCAGATAGTCATGTAATGCTCATAAATGGGGGATAGCCACTGAAGAATGCCACCTTCCTTCTCCCAGCAAAACTCTCCCCAAACTGAGGACACACACAAAAGAGCTTGACAGAAGATAAAAGGACAGGTGAGAGAAGCTATCTCAACTCTTAGCAGCCTTTACAACATACATGGAGAGAACTGGCAATGAGGCTGTTCTTTCCTGTCAGTTGAGGACCCCGGAACCCACTCAAGGGTGAGATTTTGATTCTCCATTCTGTTTCACAACACTTTTCCAGAAGTATGAGGTCTACGTAAGAATGAAGTTTCCAACATAGAAATATAAATCACCTTATGCATGGTATCAATGGAAAGTTTATTCAAATACGTATTCAACATAGTCACCACCATGTTCAAGACAATTGCCCATTCTATATACCCAGTGGTCAAACACAGTGAACACTCCAATGGTCAAACACAGTGACCACTGAGCCTTTGTCCAAGCTCCAAAGGGAATCTCGTGTACACTGTTGAATCTGCTCCTTGTCCTCAAATCGGTGACCCCACAACATTTCCTTCATTATGGGGAACATGTGAAAGTCACAGGGGGTGAAATTGGGCAATTAGGGGAGACGTTCCAATAATTCCTACGAAATAGCCCTTGATAGGTCCATTCACCATTCTACACTTGTGCACAAGTGCATTAACATGGGGCAGAATCATTTATCTTGGGATTGCCTTGGACAATGTGTATGAACACACATTTCATGAAACCCCATATCTCCTTGACACAGTCTCCAACTGCCATGAAATTACATGTTGACATTACTTACATATGTCATTATGACATAAAATTTGATGTGCATGAATGGCATGCTTTTGAATCCATAGAGAAGAGAAACTTTATTCTGACACAGACCTCATTTTATGTTGAAAGACAACTCCCAGGCTCTTACCATTAGGTGAATCTTAGCTTACCTTTAGAGTATAGCTGCGCAATTCGTATATATGGCTTGGTTCTCTGGGCTCAACTGGCGGCCAAAAGCTGAATGCTAGTAGAATTTGGTTTCTCCGTGAGCGAAGCATCTGATTCCTTTGCTTTCGAAACTGTACAAAATCCTGTTGAGGAAAACCAACGAACCACTGTTAAACTTTTTTTTAGGGACTCCATGCTTAGAAATGCATGGTAAATATTAATATTATATTGAACAAATACAAAATCAATCGAGTGCGTTATTGTCAAATAGTCAATCAATGCGAAAGATTCAATACACAGTCAAACTCAACTTGCAAGATCAAATAAAAATAATCAATAATTTAACCTTGACAAAAAATGGTATAACCCCTCACTACAGTCGTGACATCTCTCAATAAAATTTACCTCACTGACTAGTCAGACTTCATGTAACAATTTTCCAAATAAGTAATTTGTGGTCTTTCCACATTAAAAAAAAAAACAAAGATAAAGATAAAGATGAGGGTTATAGTTGGCATCCATGCACATTTGTAGGCTCTACAGACTTTACACATCGCTTATCCCCATGGGAGGCCAGTGCACACCAATACCTTCTCAACTCCCTAAAAGGTGCATTAAGTGAAGCAGCTTGTTCAGCGCATTGCACTAGCAATCTGACAAGATCTTTTGCTGCCTATTGCCAAGTACTCACTCACAGCTGAGTCAAGTGAAATAAGTGAAGTAAAGGGCCTTACCGAGGGTCATTACGCTGATGATTTGTTATGGACCTGACAATGCCAGAGAGACTACACCCCACCAGGTCATGGACGCTTGTGGTGACCATGGTGAAGGCCTCTTGACTCTCGACTCGTGCTGAGTTGTGTTAGCAACTGAGCTACCAATGTTACTGATCCCGAATAGAAAGATAAAACAATGATCAAAGCCTGCAATGTTATCATACACAGCTAAAATAAAAAAACGAACTAACTTCATCTGTTCTGTAAATACAGTTTGCATTGTTGAGCACAGGGTATCCTCCTTTGAATTGCCAAATGTGGACTGAAAGAGAAATGGAAAAAATAGTCTTTATTTTATGAAGTAAACGCAGATTTTTCCTTCTCTACTTATCAAAATCCCAGTAATCTGAGAAAACTGACAATACAAATTGACATTCCCATGGCAGAAAACATATTCAAGTCGACACTTGATAGGATTTCGAGAATCCTTCAGAAAAAAAGGCATGTCTGACTTGGGTTGCACTAGTTGTAGATTATTTCTCGAAAAGCAGACATGTCAGCCTGCCTTTTAAACAAGAAAGATATAGGTTGGGATGATGCAAAAATAACATTAAAATTATAAATCTCGATTTTGTCAGATGCTTCCTAAAGGAACTGTGATGTTCCTCAACTTAATATAAAATGATATTTTCCCTAAACTCTTTTTTTTTTTTTTTTTAATTTGTTTATTATAATTTTTTTATTGCATTATCTTATGCAGTCATTACAAAAGGCCGTATACAGACGAGGGATCTAGAAATCTCCAAGTTGAGCGTTGCCAGATGTACGTAAGGGATAAGGTTAAGAGGCTATAACAAATTTTCAAACACAATGCTACAGTGGCCTTATGAAAATCTGTACAATTTCTCCTTTTCCCTCAACTTACTTTCCCATTCAAGCACCAATCTTTGCGACAATGAATCAACGGTTTTGATTGAAAAACTATCTCCCGCATGCCTCATATTTTTGTATCTCAAATATCCATTTTCCTATCATCAACAGGTATTGAACTCCCATAATTTCTAACTAAACACTTAACGGATACACATTCAAACATGTTAAATCGGTGAAATACCTGGGTGTTGAACTAAACAGGAACCTGAAATGGGGTAAACATATAGATAAGACAAAATCAGGCTTTCATGTGGTAAAAGTTCTTGGACTAGAAGACCTTGAGTCCGGAAGAAGGGACAAAGCCACCATGAATTTTAAAATTGTCAACAATATTTCCTATGTGTCAATTCCAAATACCATCATACCGATCAAATCAAACATCAGGGGCCACAATAAAAAATTAACAATACCCAAATCTCGCATCAACGCCCACCTTCATTCCTTCTTCCCCTCTGCTGTGAGAATTTGGAATAGCCTCAATCCATCAAGCGTCCATGCAGAAACTCCCGATGCTTTAAGAAAATCACTTCGTTAAGTCCACTAAACACCCTAGTAGAAACAACTGTAGACAGATCCTCCACCATCGGAGGTTACTACAGCCTGATGTAGAAGAAGAACTCACTTGCTTCATCCTGATCTCCAATTTCCACGGTAAAGCTTCCAACCAGCTCAGCACCTGTGCCTTTATCCCTCATCAGCTGCTGAAATGTTGAACTGTTTGAAATTTTTGACAAAGAAATAAAGAAGAACAACCATTTAATTCACAAACCATTTGTTAACATCAGAATGTTAAGATAAAACTTTAATAGCCATTTTCATTAACTTATTGTCTAAAAAGAACAAAAGAAATAAAATACAAATAAAAAAACAAAAAACAAAGACAAAATCATCTGTCATATGAAGAAGATAAAAGAAAACAAATTCTCTCTCTCTTTAAATCATTATAAATATTCTTTAAAAAAAGAAAGAGGGTACTTTGAGAACTTATTATAATCCTTTTCTACAATCAGACATACAGACAACCAGACACATTGTAATCAGCACAATCTACCCGCACTTCAATGTATCCTCAGTCTATCTTGGTAGTGGTCCTTTGGGATATAGCCACCCAAACCATTTCCCTGAATTTCTCTCCTACCTGAGCTAATGTTCTGCATTCACAACACTCATCTCTAGCCATCTCTCTATATCATTTTTCCATTGTTGTCTTCCCCTTGATTATTTCAAATTCATCTACCCTCCGTGATTGTTTTTTTCAAACTGTCATGCCATTTTATATCCACTATACATAAATACAATCCTTCCCTTCAACTTACAATTGTTTCAAGTACTCTTCCATAAATTCTGGCTTGACTGCATGAACTGAAAATACAGAGATTACACAAAATTGAACATACATTTTACAGTTTTTAATTCATTCTTTGTCTTTTTTATTTTTAAATACACATTTTCAATTCAATTTCATGATAATTTAAAGGAAAGAGACACAGTAGCTCAAAATAATATAACGTAGCAATGTAAACAATTCTTACTCCCCCAATTTATCTGCCAAATTCCATTCCACTTGGAACATTTAAAAGAGGCAACACTCTTGACAGACAGAAAGATCTCCCATTTCCTCTGAATCTTTCACTTCTGCCAGCTTATACTGAATTTCATAGATTTCTTGCTGGACAACACCTTAGAATGAGAGGCTTCTACTACAAAACAGTGTGAATAAAAGGGGGATTATTCTTGATAAACATGGAGCAGATTTTCATTTTCTCTCACTCTTCCAATTCTACCAGCTTACATTGAATTTCATAGACAATCTCTTTGCTAGACAACTTCATAGAGTGGGAGGCATCCACCGGCTGTTGGGTCTTTCGAAGGCGGGGCCACCAGCCCTTCTTGGAGCCTTCATCATCTGAGTCTCTGAGCAAACTTGGAGTGGTACTCAAGCAACGAAATCTGGGGAGGACAAACAAATAACGAATTTTGAGGAAATGCACACATTCAACAGTTGAAGAAAAGGTGGATGTATTGAAGAGAAACAATTAAATTTTGGGCACAAAATCATTTTAGTACATGTGCCAGCCACTGCAGCATAGTGGTTAGTGCAACACACTTACATCTGGAAGGTTGCAGATTCGAATCCCAGTCATCAGGATTTTTTCAGGCCCCAGCCAGCTCTTACCCAGAGTGGGTTTGCAGTGGACCCATTGGGAAGACTGGGACCACACAGTTAAATTTCACCCACTTTATGGAAGCACTTCCATAGCATCATTGTTATGTCATCCTCATCACCATCATCATGCACTAAAGAAAAGTGCTCACTCAGTCTGGCTCTGCGACTATGCTAACAGTGTCGTAAGTAGGGGACTTAATAGTTGGTGTCAAAGAAGGCACCAGAACACTACATAAAGTCACCCAGCAGCAGTGCAGAGCCCCTCTGGTTGGTGTCTCCATGGCAGCCTAACACAGATACACTCCCTATGGACTCTGGCTCTGGGAATGCGACATGATGAGCCGGGGCTTGGTGTGGTGGCGGGATTGGAATGAGCAGCGTGGGAAAAGCAGGACAACGCTGTTACCAAAGTGTGAGGGAATTATAAAAAAAAACACAAAAAAACTAACAAAAAACTTGGTACATGCAGTGGACTGGTTGAGTTGAGTGTGGTGTCACGCTTATGAATGTTTAATGTCTGTAGCAGTTGCCTTGACTGGCTGTTACAGGCTTTGCCAAACAGGAATACCGACGAGCAGAGGAAAGATGGCGAAAGACCGGACTACCTAGTGATAGAGAAACCTATATTTATTACAGAAATGTTTAAAATGTATCGAAGAAAGCTAAGGCATGCTATTACAACAATGCAATATCAAATGCAAAAGATTCGAGACAGTTTTTCAACATAGCGAATGATCTTCTCAGCAAAAAAGAAAATAATATTATCCTCCCAACATTTTGTAGTACTGAGCACCTCCCCGACGAATTTTCAGATTACTTTATAAACAAAATATGAGGAATAAGGGAGAGTTTTGATGTGACCCAGGACACTTCTCAGTATCTGTTTTTGAGGGGAGGGCCCTGGAGCACTTTGAAACGATCTCTGAAAAAGAGGTAAGAGAAATTATATTATCATCCAGAAATACTACCTGTACCCTAGACCCTATTCCTACCACTTTGTTGAAGGACTGCCTTGGAGACCTTGTTGGTCCAATAACATTGATATTGAATGAGTCGCTCAGGTCAGGTGTTGTTCCAAACCTTTTCAAAACAGCCATAATCAAACCTATGTTGAAGAAAGTGGGGATGGATCCCAATGACTTAAACAGTTACAGACCAATTTCAAACCTTCCATTCATATCAAAAGTGCATGAAAAAATAGTTTTAAAACAACTTCTTTGTCAATTGAAGGGAAACAAATTACAAGAGTGCTATCAGTCAGCAAAACGCGCATATCACAGTATGGAAACTGCGCTTTTGCGAGTTGTAAATGACTCACATCAAGTCATAGACAATAGTTCGCTGACCCTTCTCAACCTTTTCGATCTTTCAGCGGCATTTGACACCATCGACCACGGAATTCTGCTTGAAAGACTGCATTTGGTCTTTGGAATATCCGATGTAGCCCTGAAATGGTTCGATTCATATTTAACAAATAGACTGCAGTATGTTGCCGTACTAGACTACAACTAAAAAAACCCAAAAAACAACAACACAAAATAATCCTCCTGCTTGGAGTTCTATAAGGGTCAGTACTAGGACCCATATTATTCAAATTGTACACATACGATCTTGCAAAGATTATAAGAAATCATTCCTTGCAATATCATCTGTACGCAGATGATACCCAACTTTACAGCACTGACCTGGGTGACCCTATTCTTTCAAAAGTAAGCAATTGCCAAAACTATGTCAGTGATATAAAGAAATGAATGAACTCCAACCAGTGAAAACTCAACAGTGAGAAAACTGAAGTCATTATTGTGGGAAACAAAATATCAATAGGCAAAATCAAAAGCATACAAATGAAAATTGATGAAGTGAAATACAACCTGTTGATCATGTAAAAAAAGTAAAAAAAAACGTAGGCTTTGTGTTGGACTCAGAATTGTCTATGGAGTGCCAGGTCAGTTCTCTCAGGAATAGGCTTTTCTTCGAACTTAAAAATATCAGCAGCATAAGACCATTCATTTCAAAAGTTTCCTGGGAAAGAATTATTTTTCCCTACTCTTTTCTAAATTAGATTATTGTAACTCCCTTCTTTTTGGAATTGCTGAAGAAAGGCTCAAGCGCCTGCAAACCATACAAAACAATGCTGCACGCTTAGTTCTTGGAAAGAACAAATTTGACGAAGCTAAGCCACTTCTGAGGAAGATGCACTGGCTTCCTGTTGACCAACGGATCAAATATAAAGCTTCAAGTATTGTATTTAAGTGTCTTCAAGCTTCTGCTCCAATATATCTTCAGGAACTCATTGAAATAAAAAAATCGACACGAAATTTAAGATCATCAAAAGACCCTCTCCTCTTATCAGTACCGCGTGTCAAACTCAATGCTGGTACACGTGCCTTTGTACATTTTGGCCCTAAAATTTGGAATTCATTACTCTGTGAACTGAGGAAAGCTGAGTCTCTGGAGACATTTAAAAGGAAATTAAAAACGCTGTTATTCGTTCAAGCCTTTTAATATACCGATCATCTTTTAAAAAGATTATTGTAAATTATCACTCTGCCTATTTTGTCTATTTCGTTTATAAAGAGAATTGTACAGCGCCCAGAGCTTCTACTGTGGGAGATAACGGCGCTATAGAAATTCTTATTATTATTATTATTATTATTATTATTATTATTATTATTATTATTATTATTATTA